>JACXGJ010003678.1:0-26731 GCA_016801105.1 Esox niger
GTGTGTGTGTGTGTGTGTGTGTGTGTGTGTGTGTGTGTGTGTGTGTGTGTGTGTGTGTGTGTATATATATATTAGTGCTGTCAAACGATAAAAAATTATTCTGTATTTAATCTCAATTATTCCCAATTTTAGAATGTGTTAAAATGTTGCCCTTAATAAAAACTTTTTTCTGTTCAAAAAGCAGTGCATTATCGTAAAGACACACCTTGTATTATTGCAAACTATGGACACTGCTTGACTGGGAATTAAATAAATGGAAGTTGTCAATGCCCTAAATTTAGTCTAATATACATACAATGTCAGTCCATAACTTACCACAATAACTGGCTGCATCTTAATTTAGCCCATGTTAATCTAAATAGAATCTTGCCATCTCAAATTGTTTTGCTGATTAACGCACCAAGGACAAAGTCTGCTACGTTAGGCTACTGTGTAAAACACATCCGCCCCTCTTACCTGGACAGCTACATGGTGTGCAGGCATTTCACCCATTGAATCACACCTAAGCTGGTCAAGGTATTGTCCTTTGATGTTAGGCTGAAATGTGATAAGAATGGGGTTCAGGTGGGGGTCTGTAAACATTGGATGTTAGCCACAACCCACTACTTCAAAAGTATCTCTATTAAATGTTTCCCAAATTCAACCAAATACATGAGGAAGGCGATTTGAATGGGCAATGACATAAGTTAGTCATGGTGACATTAAATGAGAGTACATCGGTAATTCATGCAGAGCACAGTTGTTTGCTCATTCCACTATGAGAATATGATTTAGTGGAAAATTGTATGCTCAGCATAGATTAGCAAAAACATTAAATAATGACAACTTACCATGCTACAAGCAAAGTGTTAGCAGGTGGACTCATGCAACAGAGCTAGGGGAGCCATGGGCTAGCATTCTCGTTTGATGGCTTTTTGTAGTGAGACTGGAGTGCCGGACGCAATGAGTGATATTCCTCACATCCATTGCCGAAACGGAGGTGTAGTCTACAAATGCGTAAAAGTAGTGCAGATTAAACACGATTCACGAAATGAACACAAATGCGTAAAAGTAGTGCAGAGTAAACACGATTCACGAAATGAACGCAAACTCTCCTATGATCTATATCTTTTTGAATGCCAGGTCAAGTCTATCACCAGTAAAGTTGCCGATTAATAATAAAGGCGTGACAGTAGCTTGATCTTGTCAGCTCCCACTAAAGTCAAGCTCTTACTGGATGGCGCCGAGGTTCAAAAATGAAAAATGCGTTAACCGCGACCAAAAATGAACGGTGTAATAAAGCACATTGAATTTCTTCCTTGCTTGCTTATGTATTTTAAATTAACTGCACGCGTTAACGCGTTCATTGTGACAGTAATATATATTCGATAATATATATATTACTAACGCGTGCGATAAATGTAAAATACATAAGGCCGTGAACATGTCAAAGGAATACACTTTGGTCGTAATCTAAAGCATTATATTTGAGACAATTCCAAAAGATGCTGCATATTTTCATGCAGTGTTGCGGCTGCATTCCGGTCTGGGTCTGATTGACATTGGCAAAGACACGGGAGGTGTTCCAGGCAAAAAAATGGGATATGGATACGCACAAGCAAAATCCAAGAGGAACACCTGCTTCACTCTGCTTTACTGTATATCAAACATTGGGAGAGGAATTCACCTTTTAGCAGGACAATCACAGGAACAAAATTGCAAATTTTCATATCAAGAATAATATTGCCATCTCTAATTGGGTCAAGTGATAGTATTAACTTAAATCTGTTTGAAAATGAATGAAACTTTAATTTATAAGAAAATATTTAAAATGATAGTCTAGCCAGGATCCCCCAAACCTTCTCCTAGCTAACAGCTGTGGGAAAGAAAGCAAAAAAAATATTATTATTATTTCCCCCAATCCATTATATGGATGATGGCTGTATTCAGAGTGCAGTAAATAACATGGTAATAAATGTATGAAAGCGTAATTATATATATTTACTTTCTCTCACGTTAAATCTGTCCATTTGCAGCGTTGAAAGAACCACTTTTGCGAGAGGAACCCAAGCAATAGTTGCCTGAGGTCAAAATTAAAACAATGAAACATGTTACAAGGAATTACATCTCTATGACGCACGACACCGCAGGCTAAACAGTTGCATGTTGAAGATATCTTTGATGATATCTTCCTCCTCTGGATGGAGACAAGAATGTGCCCGGAATATGTTCAGTTTCGCCACATCGTCTTGAATATTCTTCTCAAAGGTACACTTCATGAATGCTCTGGTGAACTGTAGCCTGAAAATAAACAGGGTCATTCCAGGCCACCCTTGGGAGACCAGCTGCTGCTGTATGTGGTACTGAAGGGCCAGTAAAATATCACGGTTTTAGCCTCCATCTGTGCTTCTACGTGACCTTGGCTGATTACACTGCAAAACACCCCAATTTACTATTACACTCAAGATTTGGTCAACATTAGCCTTTTGCAGCCTGTAGGGAATGCAGAGCGCTGTTGCATGAAACATATCTGTGCACTCAAACATCATTTTAAAAATCTAAGTTTTGAAGTAGTGTTATGGGTGGAATAGTGTCCGAGGCTGGGTGTGTGCCAGCATTTTGTATTTATCCTGCTTGGTTGAGGGTTGCATGGTTACATCAAAGTGAATGTTTTTCCACTAACTGGGGACAATTACCGTAGGCAAAAAACAGCCCTTCAAATGAATACAGTCAACAATAAACAGTCAGCGACGCATCCTCCACAGCTCCCTCTTGCCGTACAGGCGCCATCATGGTTGTTCAGAATGAACTAGTCATGTATTCCACCGAGCCACCACATACATAAGCTCACATACACTAATGAGCCAAAACATTATGTCTGCTCACAGGTGAAGCGTAATAACGTTGATCATCTCCTAACAAGGGCACTTGTCAAGGTCTGCGTAGATTAGATGGTAAGTGAACACTCAGTTGTCGTAGTCAAGACCTGAGCGACTTTAACAAGGACCAAATTGTCATGGCCAGATGACTGGGTCAGATCATCTCTGGAACGGCAGAGCTTGTTGGGTGCTCCCGGTCAGCAGTAGCGAGTACCTACCGACAGTGGTCCGAGGAGGGACAAACCACAGACCGACAACAGGGCATTGGGTGCTCAAGGTTAACCGGTCTGGTCTGATTTTACAGAAGGTCTATAATGACAAAAGTCCCAGAAAATGTTGATGATGGTTACAGGAGGAATGTGTCACGACACACAGTGCTGTGTGTATGGGGCTGCGTAGCCACAGACCTGTCAGAGGGCCCATGCTGACCCCTGTCCACCGCCGAAAGCGCCAACAATGGGCACGTGAGCATCAGGACTGGACCTTGGAGCAATGGAAGAAGGTTGTGTGATGGAAATTTCATCGATAGACACTCAAAGGAGTAAGACAGAGACAAAATTCTCTTGGCACAATTAGCAGTTTATTTGCAAATAGAGAGACGCGTCAAATGCTTACCGAATAATCATTCGAGGAGCCTCTAAAGGAACTTACAACAACGGTCAGTATTTATAACAGTTAAAGGGGTGTGGTATGATGTCACCTATCAATCTTAGGTCACACAGGTTGGAGGGTTGTCCCCCCATCTTATCCTTCCTGCCATAATGTTTACTGTTGTTTTTACCTAAAGGGCCAACTGCCCCTACCGTCCCCCAACAATCACATTCCTAAGGAACAAAGGACAGATACCCTTAATGGTTTTGCCAGTTGAGCAGATGGTCAGAGAACCTAATGATTCTCTGAAATAATACAGATGCATGTCACAACCAAAGACCAGAGTTACATACCAGGTAATAGATAAGCAAACATGTCTCCAAAATACATTAGTTAAGAAATTGCCACATCAATCGCCTGGTCCAATGAGTCACCTTCTCTTTTACATCAGGTAGACGGCCATGTTTGATTTTGTGTGTGTTTACCTGGGGAAGCGATGGCACCAGGATACACTGTGGGAAGACGACAAGCTGGTGGAGGGAGTGTGATGCTCTGGGCAATGTTCTGCTGGGAAACCCTGGGTCCAGGCATTCATGTGCACATACATTTGACACCTGCCATCCATCTAAACACCGTTGCAGGCCAGGTACACCCCTTCATGGCAACGGTATTCCCTGACGACAGTGGCCTCACAGCAGGATGATGCACCCTGCCACACTGTGCTCATTGATCAGGAATGAGGAAAAGTTCAAGGTGTTAACCTGGCCACCAGATTCCCACGATCTCAATCCGATTTAGCATCTATTGGTTGTTTGACAAGCAGTTGCCTTATTTGGCCATAAAAAAATCACACTAACGCCACCAGGCTTAACAATGGATACGAGGTCAATATTGCGGAATGTGGCATTTTGCAAAGTCTCAACAAGTTCTTCCAGGAGAGTTTTAACAAATTTGAGTCAACCTTTTGAACAACAAGTGTCCCATTATATTAGCAAGATTAATGGAAGCAGTTATCACACAACTAGATACTAACTGAGGGCATTGTATTTTCATAGGGGGGTACAGTAATGCCCAGTTTATAAGTCACCGTGTTTTATAATTATTTTATAGCTTTGTGTGTAAACAGACCCTCCTATTTACCGCACACATGCATAAACCTGCCTGGAGAATTATGACTCGTACATACATTGTCCATTAATATTAATCACCTATCACAGGGTGCAATCAAAAATAATTTGTTGACAAATAAAAGTTGTAGTAGGGCAATCCCATCATTCATAAGCTTATTGTATCTAAAATAGTCAATGATTCTACATAATCGCTTCCATACTTTCAATTCTTACTATGTAGTTGTGATTTTCATTGTGCAGGATCACGCTGTGTTGTTGACAAATAAACCTAGAAACTTGAAACTGAAAATATTTTTATGAAAACCCAGTAAAGCCAATCGTATCATATTCGAAAATATTTTTATGAAAACCCAGTAAAGCCAATCGTATCATATTCGCTACATACGTTTCTGGGTCCTCTACGTCGTCAAGCGATCATTTGTTAGTTTGCCGGTGGAAACGGTTTTAAAAATGTAAACTTGTGTATTAGCTGCACTCATGTATTATATAGCTGTGGTTGATATTATTTTCAAAATCTTTGCGTAAGATGGGTAAATTACACTATTACATGTTGCATAATGTTTTTATTCATTAAATTAAATAGGTTTTAGTCCGTTGTTTTATTTCATGTTAGGTTTTGGATATAACATCTGGAAACATTCAGTTACGAAACATGCAAGAAACAGAGATAATCTGAATGGTTACGTAGGCTTTTTTTAAAGCACTGTATCAGCAAATTGTGTTTGGAGGTGAAAACCAAGCCAGACCCTTTGTCTCTTCTACAGGATCAATATTCTCGCTTGAGAAGTCGGCAAACATGACTTACTGTCCACAAGGTTCTTGCATCCGCGTATAGCCCTACGTGGGCTATATTTAAAGTGACAGAATACTTCAAAAAAAGTTCCAGCCACTGTGGGTGTGTCAGTGTTGGTGACATGCCGGTTAGGGTAGAGCATGACAACGCAAATTAATATCCCCCGGAAGTGAGAGGAGTAGGGTGGGTGGTGAAGGTGTGGCGACAGCCAGGTCAAGTTTGAACGTATACGAGAGTTTATCTGTGACAACCCCGAGCAATAAAATAACTGAAGACAGTCTCCGGAATGGTTTACGTTGTTTTTAACGTAATCTACAAACAGGTAATTTCTGGTGGAAGATTACCAGAAGTGTTCAGGTTTTTTGCCGATGTTGCACTGTTGCAGTGTCCGAACATATTCCTGATGTTTGTTGAATATAGCATGTCAATGTCTTCAGCCGTGCAAAGGAAATCTGCTTAAAAAACAGCACCTGGAAAGATATTGCAATAGAGGAAAATGTTATGATAACCACAACATTTAGGGGAAATCATAGAATTACCTTCTCTGAGGGGCAGTCCAAATGTCCAAATGTCTTTGGGCTCAACTTAAGCATAGCTGCAGAATTGAATTGCCCTCTGAGGCCTGTGTAAAGGACACTTCCAGAACGGAAGCCCGTCCCTCTGATGAAAACAGCAGCCATCTCTCTACTTCAACCCTCCATGAGGGCCGGGCTGTCTGTCACGTACTGGTTGTGACCATCTCTAGCTATCTCTCTGACAAAACCCAGAAACACTGCTGTCTTGTTTGGTGACATTCTGTTCTTTTGTTTAACACAAAGTGCTTGTTATTAGACACGAGTCAGACATGTATTAATCGCTATCATTGTTTATAGGTTTTAGATAGGTAGCTTAATAGAATACTGTAATTTTACAATGCCCACTTTTAAAACGGTGCACTGATTTAACATTTAAATTAGCATCCTTAATAATCTTTGCTGGACATGCTGACAAATGAAAACAGAGTCCTTGCCAAAACATCACCTGCATGACACTTACATATTCTTACAAATGGTTGTGTAAAAAGGTTGAAAGGTTAGCAGTTCATTCAGCTTGATACATTAACCTGAAGGGGCACTTCAACAGTTTTCTGGTGCTGGGGAGTTGGAGACTGAGGGGAAAAAATACACTTGTTTCCACTTACTCTTATTAATTATTCAGACATTCAGACCAACCTGAGGAGGGCAAAATAACAAACAACTGGACATAGCATCTGGTGACATTCCAGGACGGGACCCTGACACTGAAATCTCTTTAGGGTTTTAGGTCGTCTTTCAGTGAAGTTGTAGCGATCGATTGCGGACATCATATTTAGCGGATCGATTGTGGAGTGTTCCTGTCCCGTTTAAGGGGCCATGGAAGGGTGTGACAAATCCCTGTTTTTGCAATATTGTATGCACTTAGTGGATGTCAAATAATTCTGTTTTACACTTGCGTCTTATACATTCAGAGTTTTAACTCAGCATGCTGACAGCATCATATTGGCCTATATTACAGTAACATGCATTTAGCTCAGTTTGGTGGGTCACTCGATTAGTAATTTTCTGTCATGGCACATGAAAACGTTCAAGCCAGGGTGAGATGAGTCAGCTCTAATAATCAGACGCCCATTGGCCTGTATTGATTTGGATCTCTCTGGGTGACTTCTCTCAGGTGTAACAGGTTTTTGGTCTTTGATTTGGGTCAGGTCGGGTCATAGTGGTACTGGTTGAAGAACACACACAGTACTTTAATTAAATAATGATCGCATCGCTCTGATTGGCTCTCCGTGACATTGTTTTCTCTTGGTTGTAAGTCGTCTCTTGGGAGATTTCTTATGGCAGCCGCTAGACCAGGGATTATCAACTCATACCCTATGAGGGAAGAGGAGCATGCTGGTTTTCTGTTTTTTAATTGCACCCGCCTGGTGTCTCTGGTCTAAACAAGTCTCTGATTAGAGGGTTACAATGAAAAAGCGGAGTGGAACTGGCTTCCCCTATGCTAGACCAAAGCAGGAATACGTCTGCCTACAGCAGGTTTGGCATGACTCAAACTTTCCTCAGACATTATTGTTTTCATCTTTTTCGCCCTCAAGGGGGAGATAACCAGAACAGAACGTTATGTGAACATTTCTTTCTTGCTTGGCCAATGCGTGCGTGACGCTCCATCCCTTGCTGTCACTTCAGTATTGTAATTGATGCAAAGGCTGAGAAAGGGATTATCTTCATTTTTTGGAGGGACATAATTCTGATCGCTATGTCACTTTTCTCTGAGGCAAATTAGGTATCTCAAACAGGTAAAATCATGCGGTTCTGTTGATGTACCGCCCAGTTTCTCAGTAGGAGCTACTGACCATGTTTGATTTCCCAAGCCCTTTATCTGATTACAACTGGTATAGTTGATCTGTGGAAGGAACGTTTTAAGTTTGACATGAAACAGGTGTGTGTGTGGTGTGTGGTGTTTGTGTGTGTATGTGACAGGCAGACAGAATACAACAGAGAGCATTTCATCTTCATTCAAGACCTAGTATATTTAAAAGTGAAGTATGGTGTAGTGTTACTGGAATCCACCATGCTACTGTCAGAGACATAGATAATCGGGACATAGGTGGCTAGTAGGTTCAACATCCCAAATTATTCTAGTATTCTACACCAGTGGTTCCTAATTAGGGGTTCTTTGGTACTTTGCCTGTCCACAGAGGGTACTTGAAAACACTGATGACACCATACACTTGCTAGTGATATTAACTCCAAGCAGAGTAAGATTCTGTCTGTGGTACGGTAACTTAAAATCTGTACCTAAAAAATCTAAACTGTGATTCATTCAAGTTGAGGTTTACAGTGAACAATCCGCCCTCAAGGTGTTATCGGTTCCTTTGAAGTTTGCACAAATATTTATCATACCCATAACCCTAATTTAAACCTTGACAATAACACTTAACCCCTCAAAATTTGTCAGGTGCCACCTTTACCTTTGAGTCATAATTTCAGCCTTTGGGGGGAAACTGCCACCAGAACAAGATTCATGATGGAAAAGGATAACCTGCAGCTGGAATGCTCACAGCAACAAAACCTTTCAAAGCCAAAATGTAAAGAATGGTGACACCTTGCTGTGACAGTTTGTAGGAAATTCCATATTTACATATTTTTTAAATGTATTAAAATATTTTTTTTCTATTGTTTTCTGAATGGTGTCCAGTGATTTGGCCCTGGCATTGATACATGCCTATCTCCTTTGAACTTGGCTTCCTGGAACAACAGATGGCGGTGTCGCAATGATGATACCTGATTATTTACTGTGAATTCAGGTTCCTGGATTCTGGTGTCACCTGAGTCGATACAGAGGGACAAATGGTCATCGTCATGGCAGCAGCTGGGTTGATATCAATGCTTGGTGTTTTATTGAATCCAGAGGTCATACTGATGTCTGGACATCATACCCCTTTTTCCTCACACACAAATGTACTTTTTAAAGGTCAATATCAGTAATTTAGCAGATGCTCTCACAGTTCGTGCATACGTTTTAACACAGCTAGGTGGAACAACCAACTCAGTAGTACATTCTGATCAATAAATTATTTATTAGCAAAAGTCAGTGCTGGTAATATGGCCATCTAATTAATACATATTTCAAGCATTTCTTCCTGCCAGGATGTAATGAGGGTCAAAGTGCATGATGAGACATGAATATCCCTGCCTACAATGCCTCCCCTGTTCCAAGGTGATGCAGTCCAATTTGCATTGCCCATGGAGCTTCCCAACCACTCACGAGCTAGCAGCACAGTCATGGCTTGAAAACCTACCCACTGAGACAAATAATACGAATGTCTTTTCATCATCTTTTCAATGTCCTTGGCTCTGTAGTAAATGAAGCAAAAGAGCTTCATTTACATTTTAGGAATATTCTGTAGCATACACTGTTATTCAGAGTTACTTACAGTTCGGGCATGTAGAGAGTATTTTAGAATACACTACTGTGCCACCTGGGAGGCTTGACACTTTGCTTCAAGCTTACCAGCATGTGTCCTCATTGATTCTCGAAAATTGCATTAGTTCGTGAAGCTCTTTCAAATGTCACGTGAGTGAAATATTCAGAGAATGCCGGACTGAAATGGAGCTGTGGTGATATAGCCTACATCCCTTTCAAACTGAATTATGCATAGTGATCAAGCGTGAGTAGGAGGTGAGTCATCCTGTTATAACCCTGTTGTGTTGTTGTCGATTGGGAACCTTTCCACAGAAAAGCGCTTCAGTGTGAAGTGTTAATATCGTCATTCATCTCCAGCAAAAGGCAGCAATATCTATATAAGTGACAGTTGTTCAAAACCCCTGAAGGCTATTACATAGTCCTTTGTTACATACTGTACACTTTAATTTGAAACCATTTAACTAACACTTCTTGACAGTATTGATATGTTCTTATGAACCTTTAGGTGGTTGATACAAGTTTTAGAGCTCAATTTATACAGTCATACACATTTCCCATAGCATTTTTAGTGAACTACGGAAGTGATATAATGATGGTTCACAATAAGCATCTGTCTCAGATGACCCTGCAGACTAGATTGAGTGTTAACTGTTACTATGTCATGAAATACTGCTGATATGTCATTACATACTTCTGCAATGTTATGACAAATTGCTAAAATGTCATATTGCAAAGGTTTCCCTAGCTTGGCATCCCATCATTAATGAACCCTGCCCCCCTGTGTTGATATACTGTGCAATTCAAAAGTTAGGACACACCTTCTCATTCAAGTTCAAGCAGCAGGCACATGTTTACCTCAACTGTTCAGAGGAGACATGAATCAGGCCTTAATATTTGAATTCCTGCAAGACATACAAAAAACTGACATTCGACATGTGTATATCTGCCCTTTAGTTGAGTTCAAATTTGAAGAGAGATCATGCAGAGTGGGTGAATGGATGATTTCCTATCTGTGGCTCCCACCATGCAGCATGGTGGAGGAGGTGTGATTGTGTGGGGGTTCTTTGCCAGAGACATTGTATAACCTCATGTACCCCCAAGAGGTCACTCAAATGTTCACACTGATAGTTAAAGTGCAACTTAAAGGGACAGCTCAAGATTTTAGCAACAGACTCAGCTCTGTATGCATCACATTAACTTGTGGATGCCATTTTCATACCAGAAAAGATCTGCAAAGCAACCGTAGCAAGCATCAGTTCAATTATTTAAAATTGCCACTTGAGAATATAGAGTAGTTTATTAAAAGGATAAAAATAAAAGGAATGGAAAAATTAAACATTAAAGGATGAAATAATAAGGGTCACTAGAAAACTAGTTAGGATGTATCATAACATTTTCCTGAGTGCAGTGATTTGCTTAGATAGATTTAAGGAAGCTTTTTGGGCTGCATTGAGAAAAGATGTAATGAACAGAAAAGAGGAAGGGTACATGCAGAATGACATTCGAGTAACTTAGCACCCCCTTGAGGATTTCCGGGCCTCAGCAGAGCAGAAAACATTCCCATCATTCTGTGCTCCTATTTAGGGATATTGACAGATCTCAAATGGTTTTAGCAGTGGAGAACAGGAGAGAAAACAAAGTCAGGAATGAAGACTGATATCTAGTATCTGGATGAGTCTTCTTTTTTAATATACAGAACATTCACGTTTTAAGTAATGAATGGTGTACTGTCTTTCCTCCCTTTGATATATTATGCAAAGTCTGATTTTGCATGTAAATTGACTCATTGTTTATAAAATAATACATTTTTATAGCTACATGTTTACATGGTTAATTTTTTGGGGGGTATTGCTAGGTCTTTGATCAACACCTTCAATTACCTTGAACCAAATTCAGATGTGAGTAATCCCTTTAAATCAAAATATACTAATACGCGGTTTGTAAGTCATTCAAACTGCACACTGTTTACACAGTAGCCGTTCTGTCTTACGCTAGTTTTTGTCAAATACCACATTGATCCGCTTGATTCATTATTCTGTAATGCATTGGTGCCTATGCACGGTTAACAGCAGCGATGCAACATCCAATGCACACGTTGTTCACACTCAAAGTCTTGAATTGCTGAGAGACTTTAGAAAGCAACCATTGTATAGTTATGTAACTTACTGACCAAGAATCAGATGCTATTTAACATCTCTCAATTTGTTTTTCAAAATTACTATTCAAGACAATTCAAGACATGTAGTTTGGTAACTTTAATTTCAATAGAAAGAGCATTTAAAGATTTGAACATTAAATTGTTTCAAGTAAATAATGTTGGAAGCATTTGATTTTTTAAAATGTATTTGAAAATCACTGATTGTAATGAACAGCATATTGTGAAAACAAAAAGGGAAGTATGACCATAATGCTGCATGTAAAGTTTGGTTTTACCTTTAGGGCAATTCCCTAAAGGTAAAACCAACAAAAAGCCTCTTAGTAACGTCTTTTGACTGCGAGTCTTTAATTTTCATACTAATCAAACAATTCAGCGCACCCCATGCCCCCCCATGAGCCCATGCCCCCCCATGCCCCCCCAGTGCCCCCCCATGCACCCCATGCCCGCCCATGAGCCCATGCACCCCATGCACCCCTTGCCCCCCCAGTGCCCCCCCATGCCCCTTAAACTAAAAGTATTAGTTTAAGGGTGTGCACACTTATGCAACCAGGCTATTGTGAGATTAGCATCCCCCCCTCAAATATTTCAGTTGTTTATTTAATTGTTCACGTTATAGGTCACATTAAAGGTGGATAAAGTTCAGACATGATTCATCTGTCTTATTTTTTCACATCACAAACACCTGGCATTTTAACAGGGGTGTGTAGACTTTATCAATCACGGACAACCACGGATATAAAGAGGCATTACATGTCTGACAATGAAGTTCTACTCTCTGCAGTTACGAACATAAAGACACAAGATGTAAACAGATTTCCTCTTTCTCATTGACATCTACTCTAATGGGGTGTCAGTTTTCGGTATACTGGCTACTGGTAGCTAAGTAACTGAATAAACATAACACAATGGCTGGTCGTCCTGATTTGGTGTTACTGAAGTGTATATGTTTGAAGCAGAACCTTCTCCTAATGATATCCTGTTGAAGCTGTATTCTGACCCGGATTGAACAATGTATTTACTAATCATATATGGACCACACAGAGTTATGAGTAATACTGCCAATAAGTTGGGTCCATTGATTTGTGCCCCACTTGTCGCTAATCCTACAGTGGTTGTGGGAATTAACTTAGTGCTTCTTCGGCAGTTGATTTGAGCCTTGGCCATTGAAAACAATGCCTGTGGGAATTAACCAGCTAGCTATCTGTAATGAAATCATTGCTTTTTTGGCTCCTGAGGTGGAAATGGCAATATAGCTGGATCTGTCTGCTACTCTACTGTCTACTACTTCTTCCCGTCTCTCAGTTTGGGTGACTACTGCACATTTATTAGACCAGACAGTGGTATCCTTCATAGAACTACCGACCGGATTTTGTGGAAAGTTGGGATAGTTTACGTTTGCTCATCAAAATGAAATGATCTTCGGAAACATTATTTCTACAGGAAAGTGTGTTAGCCTGCTGTTTTGAGGGGTATTGTATGCACTACATTGAAAAGTGGAGTATGCTCGCAACTGAAATTAGGCCATAAATAAGCTATGGAGCCTTAGCAGTGTTAATAATGGGTGATATTAATCTGATTTTAAAGCAGGCCTTTGACAATGCAAATTCAATTTGCAATGCCCACAATGTCTATTTGCTATTTTCTCTTAAATAAAATAAATACATTTTACACAGTGTCCCAACTTTTTGGGAAACGGGGTTTTAACATTTTAACGGTACTACTAGCATAAAAACAACCAGTAGGCCAGTAGAGTGAAGTTAATGTTGTAAGTTAATGTTTCAAATATTCTGTTTCTACAAAATGAATCAGAGTGACTGACATATTCCCCATGTAAACCTACTCACTGGTCTGTCTGCAAGAAGAGTCTTATTGATTCCACACTATAGAAGCTTTAGCAATCTTTCTCTAATTTTTTAAAACAAAATAATTATTTTGTATACAGGACACACTTGGAGAAGAAAACATGTCTACAGTGTTTTCCATGATTAATAAAGACTAATAAAAAACAAAAATACACTTTTTAGACCACTTCCCTTGAAATATATGGTAAACTGATCTTGAATTCACAAAGCATTTGGCTATGTCACCCGATAAACTAAAACCCACGCTGAGCCTCATGGTTTCCTTCAAAAAGGCTTGATGAAGGAATTCAGTCACACATCCTAGTTCGCCACTTACATTTTCATCTTGGCCTTCAAAGACATTGTGACCCCAATCAGAAGGGACCATTGATCTGAGTGGTCAACACTGTCTCACCTATTTCTTCGTCCCCCAGAGACAACCTTCTGACATCACTCCCACCTTTTGACCTCAGTCCCAACCGGTCCTGTACCAGCCTGCTCAGGTGTCGGAAGAAGACAGCAAGCCAAGAGTCAGAACTGTAATTAGAACTGTATTTTTTAAGGAAGTGAAATTGCTCCGTGGTTCAGACATTGTATAATTTATAAACACAATCCTGAGTGAGCCTGGAAAATCCATTAACACATTACATGTGCCTGATGCCCTCAATTATGTCCCTTTCCCAAGTCCTGTGTCTGTGTGTGTCTGTGTGTCTGTGTGTGTCTGTGTGTCTGTGTGTGTCTGTGTGTGTCTGTGTGTCTGTGTGTGTCTGTGATAAATGCAGGTCTCAACACAGCTTTGTTGAGAACTCAAAAATGGTTCACAAACATACTAAAATGTTCTGGTGATTTAAAAGTGAGTTGTGGTTTCAAAATGTCATAAAACGACAGATTCTAACCCTGAATAAAGCTACACACAGAGGTAAGTTACATTTCAGGGCAGTGGCAAGGAACTGAAACATTTATAGGATTAAAAAATACTATGTATCTGTCAACTGTGACAGCTAAGGATTTTTAAGTCAAGTGTCTGCATAGATGGGTTTTTAAATGACACAACGTGGAATCACAGAAGTGAAAAGCTATAGTTCCACCTTAACGTTGACCACACAGTTTGACAGAGACACTGTGATACACCACAGGAGTGTGGGGTAAAATAATCTTCAAATGGCAGCCATCTGTCTCACTCCGACTTTCCGTGAGGTACCGTGAGGTAATAGGCTTGCATTGTTCAGCTTCGTCGTTTTCCTTCAACACCTTTCTTTAGGTTCAGGCTTAGACCACGAGAGGCTGTTAAATTGTTTACTGCTTCATCCCAGAGAGCCAACTTCGAAAACAAATGGTGGCCCCACGTAGGCTACATAGTGAGGGCTCGCTAAAATGTGCTTTTCTATGTAAAAATGAACACCGCAATGATGGAGCAGCTCAGTCGATGTCAAGCGCAGGTGGTGGTGTGCCCGAGGACCGGCCGTCCCCTGCCTGCTCAGCTCCACTCACACACAGATACTTTTGTTAAATGTCTATTCGAAGAAATCTGCACAAGAATCCGGAATTAAATAAATTAATCATGAAACAAACCATTGTCGGACATGGAAGAATAGAGTGAGAAACACATGGCAAAATTATTAGAGAAGTTAGGCTACTAAGAACTGCCCACAAAACATGAAAGGGGAACCTGCGTCCCACAGTATTTCAGTGAATATACTGTACATAGTGTACTATATACAGGACATACATACAAGGAATAACCAATATATAATCTACATATAATTGTTAAAAGGAGAAAAAATTCTAATTAAAATAGAAAGATAATTAAAGGGATAGTTCACACAAATAAATAAAGCCCATGATTCTTTAACCCTTTCCTTACACACGTAAAAAATAACATGTCACATGTTTCGATACGCTGTCAGCTGAGTTTTCCCTGGCACTATTTTCTGCTAACGTTTTAGGAGCTCTTTCCCTGAATCCCTTTGAAAATCTTTTGTTTGAATTGAAGAAGGCAAACCAGCACTGGCTGAAGATTCTGCATTATGGTCTACTCTCCCTATGTGTTCTCCGGGTTTATATAAAAAACAATCAGAAAAAGCTTTGTGCCATTATTTAGGGGAGGGTTCCCACTTTTTTGGAAATGTTCTCCAGAGTAGCTTGTAGTAATGAGGTACATATACACACGACGGCATTCAATGAAAACTGTTACTTCACCAAAAAAGCATGATATCCCTCATATAAATTATTTAAATAAAGGATAACGAATGCTTTAAAAAAAACACCTGAAAAAATGAGCAACATTTTATTCACTGTGAAAGTTACTGAAGTACTTCAACAATGACAACAGCAGCCCACTAGAATGAACTGAAATGACACACTCGCCTTGAAAGCCATGGCCAGTTCATCCTCATACAATTCATCATTCTCTCCGCTTGTCACAAATAGGAGAGAGGTAGACACTTAAAAACGTCTGGCCCAGTTAACCTGCTGCAATCTGCAGAATTCATGGGCCACGGTAAACAGCCAGACAGCTGGGCCGATTTTGTCTTCCTAACAGCTACTTTGGTTCATCCCAAACTTGGAGTAAATTAAACGAATAAACAGATCCACTGCAGGGTGACTTAGTGCTGCTCCCCCCACATTAGCTCTTCCGTTCATGCTCTTTCTCCCCATTCCTGAGCTTCAAAAACGTGCCTAGAGTGCCTATATATAGCACTCCATTTTGTCATGCTCAACATTATTCAGGGGCAGTTGAAGTCAGCTAGCCCCAGATTTAGCAACAGTGGCATTTATAGTTTAGGACAAAGAAGAATGATGACAAATTATATGGCTGAGGCTTTGCCCAGGATTCAGTCATCAGCAGCGTGCCATATATAGTCTCCCTGCTTTTCAGTTGCGTGGGAAAATATGCCATTAGAAAGGTACAAATCATTCAATAACACAGTTATTGAATTAGCTTGAAAAAGAACATCTGTTAAGCATATGAATCTACGATTCAATTTTGGAGACCAAAATGTGTGCGATTTGTGATCTAATACATTTCCAGTATGGATTTTTATGATATACGTTTTGTTTGTAATTAGAATATACTCTATATCCAGCTTGGAATCCTTGTCACTTCAAGAACTCTGAATATCAGATATTCACATTGTGTATAAACTAGAGACAATTTGATATTGCAATAAGGTGCACAACATTTGATTTGTCTGCTAGAGGGGTTTTAAAAGATTGCTAATTAAATGTTCCAAACATTTGCAGGATAAGCACACAACTTAGGCAATTGAGTAGAATATATTCAGTTATTATTAGGCTGGTTATGTAGGCTGTCAAATTACACCTGTATGATTTAGGCCTGTTGGCATATTTAAAACGCACTACTGACTGACAAAAACACTTTCAATTTTAATATTTTCAAAATGCAAAATGTTGCACCATCCATTTATTAAATTAATTACTTTTGAATAAATGTTGACATCAAATTGCACAAAAAAGGAAGCATAGCATTCAGTCTCAGGACTGAGCGACTAAAGGAAAAGCTTCAGCTGTCATTAATGTATTCTTTAAATAGGTAAGGTACAGTCCATGAAACCAAAACAGTCCAAATGTTCAAATCCATTTTTTTCTCAGGATTAACATGACATCAAATGGCAACACCCAATGTCCTGAACACAACCAGGATCATTCTTATATTTAGAAAATGTTTTCACAATTTCTAAAGAAACAAGCCGATAACTGCTAATTGAAGCAGGGAGAAGAAGTATTATTTAAATGTTCTCCATGTATGAATAGGCAAAATGAGTAACAGTGAGGCAAAGTTATTAAGGTTTAAAGGATACAACACACTGAGGCTTTGTATCCGTGGCAACAGCTATAGTCCTGCCCACAAAGGGTAAAGAAAGGAGAATCTCTAAAATACATACATTTAAGAGCTACAGTAAAATACTTGATATGTAATATTCTCGTATGAGGAAGTTTTCTATATAACCAAGTTGACACAAGGTTGAGGTAAATTCCATTAAGTGGAATTTAAACAAAATGACTTTTACTAGTTAATTTCAAGATGCAAAGCCACAGTGTTGAAAAGCCTATTCATAACAGGCTACAAGCATGCACGCCGGTCTCCCGAGCTGAATGAAATTGGCCGGTATGTGCTAGTAGCAGTAGCTAAAGGCAAACATTATTCACTCAGATGGTATGTGAAGTTGAAGCATTCATTCGCATTTTGAATTGTTCTCACATAACTCAGAGAAGGAAATGCAAAAGCCTGTGTAACTGTCCTGCCTACGTTTGTGCCTTCTAGAATTTGCCATAGCCATCCTAATGTGACACATGTACAGTACATCTGTGAATTCAAAACACTGTAATAACTTAATTCACTCCACATTATTTCAGTCGAAGGTTGATATGCACCATGTTGACTCTTGAGAAATGTATTTCAAAAAGTACTTCCTAGTTTTTCCAGGGCCTGAATGTTTATGCCTCTTTCCAAATGGAAGACACGCATTGAAGGCGTGAATAAAGAACCTCTAAAGATGACTAGATAACTACCATCCTATTACTGAGACCACCTTCCGCTTGCCTGTGTCCATTGCTCACTGAAAGCAACGCTTCATGTGCCAGGGAAAGCGGCGTGTGGTCAGTATATGTCCTGTTGGAGCCTTTTATATTTCTGCTTGATCAATTTTCTGACAAACAGCAAGGTGATTAAGTATCCCATATTCCAGTGCATCTGCTGAGAGAACACACCACGCAAGTTGTGTTTCACTTGGGTTCTTCCAAAGACAACCACTGGGGCATTCGTGTCCACCACGACCCAGTCAAACGTTGGTGATTTGTGCGGTCGATGGCCCAGAGGGAAATACATTACCGGGAAAAATCGGAATAGCAACATAAGAATTTGGCGGCCCTTCTTGGAGCGTTGAATGTTGCACAGGGAGCTTGAGTTATTAAATGGTTAAACATAGTTGCCGTATACATTTTAATCCAATCCATACCGTTTATCCATACGCATGAATAAACACTTACGCTGTTATTGTACTGTAAGGTAATAAATTGCTTTTCTTTTCGTATGAAATTTGGAAAATGGTCAATGAAATGTCAATAATTTAGAAATTGGAGGGAGAGTATTACCCTAAATAATGAGTTTTTCCGTTCTGCCCTTACCATCATTGTGAACTGAACACTAAGGAAACACTTGCCTATTGCAGTCATTGTGAAACTCTGTAGAACTTGTGGTATCCCATCACAGCTGCTTTCAGCTTTTCTTGTTCATAATTCATTTTCATTTTGACAACTTTTGAGTATTTACTTACGGTGTGGTTTCCTATGTTCCCAGCAGTATCCGAACTATTTCTTTGCATCTCGCCCCAATCTCGCACCAATTGTGTGATGTTGCAGTATTTGTTGTTATCATTCATGAGTACATGTTGGGTATTACTTCCTTCAATGGAGATTCTCAATCGGCCCAACCAAACTCTCGAAAGACACATCAGTTAGCTGATTAGATACGTTACAACATCTCCCATCTGTCCTTCTACTAGCCCTGCTTGAGGTGCTGGACGTCCCTCAGCTACTTCCTCTGAGAGATGGAGAGAAAAATGCTGGAATCAAACTGTCAATAATCTCAGATGACTGGCTTGTGTTAAACAATAAATCTCCATTGTTTCCAGCATTTTAACCTGGATCAGCCCCCTTAATGAGATAATAGAAACATGCTTTTTGCAATCGCAGAAGCTTAAGTCTAACAAATAAACACACACACAAACACACATCACTTTTGTAATGCCCTTGAATCCATTTCCTATTTGGGCAATAATCCAATCATTCAGCCCAAGGAGAACATTTATTTGTAGATACTTTGCCACCTCCTGTTTTTGCCTTCTGGGTTTGCCCAATGGAGCAGACCAAAGACTGACTATAGCTCAGCTTCAAGGGCGGGCTGATTTCCCTTATAGGAGATATTGTCCACCAGCAGTAGGTCATTTGGCGTGGGGAGGTAGAGGCGTGCGAACGATTAAAAAGTCCTGTTTGATGCTATCTGAAAGTCATTTAACACCAAATCTGTTCAAACATTCAGAGGCTTTCGGAAAGTATTCAGACACCTTCACTTTCTCCACATTTTGTTGTGTAACAGACTTCATTTATAATTAAAAAATATTACTTTTTGCCATGAATCTACACACATTACCGATAATGACAAAGCAAAAACATTCTTTGTTAATTTGTAGGAATTCATTATAGGTAAAAAAAGAATATGTCACCAAAATGAATATTCTGACCCATTATTCAGTGAAGTACCTCAAAGTCCAAAGTCAATGTCTTTTATATTGTCAAATGCACAAAATAACAATGTTGTTCTGAGCAATGAAATTCTTATGACATGGCATGCGACATCTATGCACTAGGTATCAATTAAAATATAAAGCAAAACAAATCTTGATAGAAAAATATATTCTGTACATACAATGTAAACCAGCAGCAATTCCTACCTAGCAGTGATTACAGCTCCCACTCTTCTTGGCTATTCCTATACTAGCTTTGAACACTTAGATTGGGGTGGTTTCTTCCATCTTTCCTGGCAGATCCTTCAGAGTCCATCCTGACCAGTCCCCTAGGTCCAGCCACAGCGTCTGCCTCAAAGGTGTACTGGACGTGAACTGCATGTTCATTATTCAAAATACATTCCATGTTTACTTTTCCCCATACAGTATCATCATCATCTGTCATAACACATGATCTCGACCTTTTTGGTCTATGCGGCATATAGGACAATCCTGGCGACTGCTGACCCCAGTCCCGAAGAGAGAATAACTCGGGGGGGATTTTGTTGTTGACACAAAACAACATGACTGGATTGAGATCAGACTGAATCGTGAGAACAAACGTGAGAGGATTGTCAACCTATCCCTTCTATTGGGCATGATGGAACATACGATGCTACATCAATGGAGGCTGTTCCTCTCAGGCCTGGCTGCCCCAGTTAAGCCCCTGATCGTTCTGCTTGCTGAACATCACCAGAAGTCCCTCAGGGGACTTCAACACTGAGAGCTAGAGCCAGATGTTTCCCTGGGGATACGTTGCTGGATCAGGCAAGATTTTGGCTTCAAGTATTTATCTGCAGGTCCTGATTTTCCTTTGAACATTTACATCTAATCCGAAAAGGCAGGATATCTGGAGATCTGCCTCAGTAAGACTAAACACTTGGCTCACTTCTATATTTGTAGCCGTTCCAAAAATGTTGCTAAATTCTCAATAGAAGTTTTGAGAACATAGATGAACGTGCTCAGACATGACTGTGTTCTGAGAAGTAAAGATGGAATGAAGGTGATGTACAGAGTCAAACTGGAAAGAGTTCATTAAAATTGTATTTTTTGCTTACAAGCACAGATTTCTTTCCCTGGTAGAGATGCAGTGCCAGCTGTGTGGGTTTTCTAGATCTTTCTTTGTCTATAGATATGGTTTGGTAGTCTGGCTGACACTAAGAGGGAGGGCTGTGACACATTGGTCTGGGCAGTAGCCTGTTGTTTTTGTAATATTCCTCATTGGTTCAAATAGCTAGGGATCAACTTCTCCCACAAGTGCAGATGAAAGGACAACATCAAAGAAACCAACAAGAAGGTGTACCAGCGCATAAGCCAACAATGGCAGTGGAAAATTACCCTAACCTCCCAGTCCAACCCGACCCGGCCGTACTCTTCAATGGCAAAAGGGATTATCAGCTCCCCCGGCCCTCCGTCGATGTCCAAGTGTGCAGGCCAAGTCATTGGTGACCACTCCAACTCCCAGACACCCACTGTTCGTACAGTCTGTCTGCATAGGGAAGTCATAATCTCAAATAGAGAGCAATACAAAAGGGGACATCTTGGAAATACTGGGCCTGTTTCCTAGACACAGATTCTAGGACTCCAAAAACAAGCTCAATGGAGTTTTCTACTGAACTTGATTTTTCTATCCTTGACTAGTTTAAATCCATGTCTGGCAAACCAGCCAATTGCCAATCCCAAACTATTTTCCATGGCTTTTAAAGGGGCAGTTCACCAGAATAGGTCCACCAGGGTAAATACAAACATATTCATTCTGAAGATGTGCGTCTCCAACCCAGCCGTTAAGACAATGCCTTAAGCTTTTAATTTCAGTACTTAGAAATGAGACATTTCACTGCTGACATGCTAAATATAAACTTACGTTTTTGAAAGTTTAACTTGGTGTTCTTTTTTAAGACAAACCTAATGGTGCCTCCGGGGCTTGATGTACTAACTGACCTATTTAATGTGTTCAGAAACAAACACTCATTACAGGCTGTGTCCTTCACATTCTCTGTCTCCGTTGATAACGTCCTTGGAGTTGACCCTCAGGAGGATAACCATCCTGGGGAAGCGGAGCACTGCCATTGATAATAAGAGCTTCCGTACTCTCTTCTGGGACAGACCAGCTTTGTCCCTTTTGGGAATGATGTACAATTAAGTCCCCACACAACAAAAATAACGTTCTACTAAATATCCGTTGCCCTTGTAAAATCAACGATTTTTCAGCATCAAAGTTGGTTATAAAATGAACATTTTTAAATTGCTATCCAGCTACAGTTAGGCCCGGAAATAATTGGACAATGACACGTTTTGTTATTTTGTCTGTTTACACAAATATGTTCAGGTTACAGTTAAATAATACAGATGGGCTCAAATTGCAGTCTCTCAGCTTTAATTTGAGGGTATTCACATCCATATTGGAGAAAGGGTTTAGGAATTACAGCTCTTTATTTTGTGGCCCTTTCTTTTTCAATGGACCAAAAGTAATTGGACCATTGACACAAAAGCTGGTTCAATGACAGGTGTGGGCTGTTCCTTCGTTATTTCCTCATCAATTAAGCAGGTAAAAGGTCTGGAGTTGATCCACCAGAGAGATGGCAGTAAAATTAGGAGTGGCCAAATCTACCATTTGGAACATTCTGAGAAAAAAGAACAGACCGGTGAGCTCTGCAACACAAAAAGGCCTGGACGTCCACAGAAGACAACAGTGGTGGATGATCGTAGTATCATTTCCATGGTAAAGCATTACCCCTTAACAACATCTAGCCAAGTAAAGAACACTCTCCAGGAGGAAGGCATATCATTATCCCAGTCTACCATAAAGAGAAGACTTCACAAGAGCGCATACAGTAGGTTCACCACAAGGTACAAACCATCCATAAGCCTCAAGAATAGAAAGGCCAGATTAGACAAAAAACATCTAAAAAAACGGAATGATGGGAAGAAAAATGTATGGAGAAGGCTTGAAATGGCTCATGATCCGAACCATATGATCTGTAAAACACGGTGGAGGCAGTGTGATGGCATGGGCCTGCTTGGCTTCCAATGGCACTGGGTCACTAGTGTTAATTGATGTGACCAAAGACAGAAGCAGCCGGATGTATTCTGAGGTGTATAGGGATATATTGTTTGCTCAGCTTCAGACAAATTAAGTGAAGTTGAACAATACAGAATCTCCATTGAGCTTCTTAGTCCAGGACTAAGCTGAATTAAGCTGTGTGTGTGAAACCAGCCCTTAGTGTATATCCTGCAGCCCTATTTACTTTAATATTATTGTGTGATGTATCAGGCGCTCAAGCAACCATTAGCTAGCTAATCTCATTCCCAAACATTGATCACAAACTTCCTCTTTTGTCTGAACAAGGAATCATTCTCATACCTCCACTTTAACTAGGTGCTCTGCCTTCACAATTGTCCCTTAAAATAAATGTACTGATATTAGTCAAAGGTTAGCTAGCAAGCAGTGAAGCCAGCAACTTGTATCACCTTTGCTAGCTAATATTCTAGCTAAATTATGTTTTTGGAGATGTAAAGTTGTTTGAGTGAACAAAGCAATGCTTCGGATGACCGACGGGCAATTTAACGTGTCTAGCTATCTGTTAAAATGGAAAATAAACAGTTCATAGTCATCATATTCTCTGTCAGACTAGTAATGACCTCATAGATGCCTTAAGCATAGTCCACTACTTGTATGTTCAACCAATGTTATTACCTCAATCTGATGCTAGCAAGCCATATTATTATACTCTGTAATTACCAGGTAGCTGTATTTAAACAGATATAGATCAATGCTTTGTGGATAGTATTTACTGTAGCCAACAAATCAGAATAACATTTGTAGATAACATATGCCAACATGTCGAAGTACTTCATAGAAATGCATGCACTCAATACTGTAAATTGTTCTGGATGAATACAATGTCCACAGTATTTATTCGTCGTTACTAACAAATTTGCCATGTAGTTCTATTCCTGTGCCTTGGACAATGCTGGTTTACATTTTCACTGTGCAAATGGCATTGAGATGATCATGGGTGTTTAGAGCTTGTCATTTGCATGAACCCAAAAATCCACCCAGTTACATCATCTCTTCAGCTAATCCCCCAAAATGTCAGTCCCCACTGGGATTTCTGGGTAAAAACAATGTTTGTTCTGGACCATTGTTCTCGTCCTACTTTGTCTAATTCCATGCTTTCTTTCTTTGTTTGGCTTTCTGGCATGCAGGTAGGTATAGATACACAATCACATTGCACACACTCTCTTTCAATGGCTTCCATGGAGTTTTGGGGGCCAATACATATTGTTTTTTTATAATACAGAATTACACATTAGGGGGTTAATTTGAAATGACTGCTATGTTGCGTATAAACAGGTTAGGAAACACACATTTATCGTCCTACTTTGTCTCATTCCATGCTTTCTTTCTCTGTTTGGCTTTCTGGCATGTGTTTCTTAACCTGCTTATATGCAACATAGCCCAGCTAAACAACTGACTTTAAATTTGATCAGGTTCTGAGTGGACATGCAAATGGTGCTTATCTTCGGACCCCAGGGAATATCCCTTCTATCTGCGAATATCCAGTTTCATCCTATGCAACTGCCATCACACCCACCATACCAAGATGGACAGGGATGTTATTGGTTATGCAAGGACTTGGAAATGTCTCATTGCTGTGAGCTCACTGAGTTAATATGTATGTATATGGTATTATTCATAAGTGGGTCTTTTCACATTAAACCATTATAACAGTTGTTCTGGCATAAACATAACAGGTTATTATATTTGATCATATAAGTTACTGAAAAGGAAATTTTATAGTACTCATAATTAAGAAGCATAAGCATAGTCAACACGGAACACAGAATCACCAGACTCCAAACCAGAACCATGTCCCGTTTATCAGACAATTATTTATTCCAGAATTAAGCGTCAAAGTGGTTTTCCCAATGTGACTCACTTTTAACATGTGCTCAGATCAGCATGAGAGTAAATAAGACAACCTGCTGTAGGTTTTGTTCTGATCATTTCTCACGTGGCAGAATCCAACACATGCATTACCAGATGTTACTGATGGAGACAGCTTTGCACATTCCAAACACACGTTACACAAACAGCCCTCTGTTCAATGTTTGAACTGCTGCAGCATTTTGAAAACAATGTTGTGCTAATCACCTGCACCAAATGCAGCCAGCTACTCTGAGATAAATGATTAGATCCGCAACATAAACGTGGTGGTGTTTGTGTAACATGAAAGCTTGATATTTCTATACTTACCACTGCATCCATAACACCGCAGCATTTTTTTACAAATTCGAGCAACTGAAAAAGAAACAGTATTTCAATTACATTTTTGTCATGTTATTTACACCGAGGCCTTTTTATCATTCATTACTCGCTGTTGAAATATATCTGATCCTTTGCCTGTACGGCAACATGTCAAGGTCTGTTCACTATTTGGAAAACAATGCGACCACTGGGGTTAATGAGTGGAAATGACAGATGTTCATTCCTTGTTTTATTGGGATGTGGCTCTGAGGCTGGTCAACCTCATAGACCCGGTTGTGCTTCACACTGATGTAAAAAAGAAATCAGATTTGTCACATTACATTGGCTCGGAGCGATTTCTCTGTGTTACGCTGTGTTTCAACGTTACAATGAGACGCTTGTTAGTGGACAATTAAGGCTTTCCAAATATTGAGGACATTCAAGTGAACTGCTGTCGTTTTTCCAAGTCGGGAGTTCTGGACAACAGACTCGGGGGATTAATTAAAAGACATGTATCAAATTGGAATAGTGTGCTACCATATAATCAGAGTGAATGTGTTATGATGTGTAGTTAAATAAGCCATAGAAAGTAGGCCTACACACCAATATCTGAGGATGACTTTTGACGTAAAAGGAAATAAAAAAAGGATAACAAATGTTAATATAAGAGGAGGACAAACTCCAAGTCAGATGGTTATGTGCCACGCGGGGCCCTCAAAAATAGTAGCCTTACAGATTTACTGGAGAAATCTGTAATTTCATGAGGTAAATTAGCGTTGGTGTCACATTCCTGTTTTTATTTTCTATGTTCGATCTGCAGGCAACTCTCCCTGTTTTAGTTGAAAATGTCTTTAGGATCCCACGACTTGTTTTACAACTCGAATGGAGCCGCCCCCCAACCACCCTGAGACATTTCCCAAAAGCCTGTCCAGATTGCCTTTTGGGTCCACTGCTAAGATGATTGTAATGCAGTTTCTTTTTTCAGAAGACCGTGCATTTTGTCTGGGACTTCTTCACACACGGCAGCTTGGAGCTCAACACAATACTACTGGAATGAAAAGTTAGTGTTCTAATAATGTTGAACAGAGCTGGAGGGTCAGAAGAGGCGCCAGCTAGTATCTGTCGGCCCACCATGAACCCCTGTGGAGATCTCAGCAAACTAGATATGAATCAGATTAAAGATCTTCAAGTCTTTTCCATGTACTGATTACCATGGAACTGCACTGGAACAAACCAGCGTAGAGTGGGCTGCTCCTATACTTGCTGTTGATCAATATTATATTATATTGACCATGAGTGACAGTGCGAGGGCCAAGCGAGCGGAAAAAAGAAACCAAACTTAAATAGAGATGGATCCATATATACTCAACTAATGAGTATATATCGGCTGACAAACTGATGCGTCCTCTGGATGCGCTGTTAGCATCAACTCCGGCCGGTGGTTAGTACACCGACGAGGTGGAGCGCCGGAGGGGAAGAGGAGCTGTGGTGCCACGCGATGCAGACATTACACCATGAAGGTTGATGGAAGAAGATTCAGAGATGGGTGCAGGTATAAGTTGAACAAGATTCCCAGAACAGTGTGCTGCTGACGTCAACGTGTATCAGGCCACTTAACTACAGATATTTCCTGGTCCTAACTATAGACGGCTCCTGGTCCTAACTATAGACGGCTCCTGGTCTTAACTACAGATAATTCCTGGTCTTAATTATAGATGGCTCCTTGTCTTAACTATAGATATTTCCTGGTCCTAACTATAGATGGCTCCTGGTTTTAACTATAGATATTTCCTGGTCCTAACTATAGATGGCTCCTGGTCCTAACAATAGATAATTCCTGGTCCTAACTATAGATGGCTCCT
>JACXGJ010003678.1:26831-51842 GCA_016801105.1 Esox niger
TGACTATAGATGTTTTCTTGTCCTATCTATAGATGTTTCCTGGTCCTAACTATAGATGGCTCCTGGTCCTAACTATAGATGGCTCCTGGTCCTAACTATAGATGGCTCCTGGTCCTAACTATAGATGGCTCCTGGTCCTAACTATAGATGGCTCCTGGTCCTAACTATAGATTGCTCCTGGTCCTAACTATAGAAGTTTCCTGGTCCTAACTATAGATATTTCCTGGTCTTAACTATAGATGTTTCCTGGTCTTAACTATAGATGACAGGGTGTCATTGGGGGACACATGGGTGTCATGCTGAAGAGAGGTGTTAAATAGGAAGGCAGTTAAAACAGGTGAGCAACAGAAGTGCTCCTTTGAACCGTAACACAAAAGACAACTCTTATCCTCTTCACTCTGTAAGTAATATTGTACACCACTGTGTGCACTGAACAAAATATTTCAAGTACATAATGGGTTGTCCTCCAAACGTGAAATGGTTTCATGTGGCGAGCTGAATTTTCCATAATGGGGAGAGTTTAATGAATAAAACATTGCTTTTGTGTGAGGAAACCTATTTGGGGTATCTTTTTTTTATTTGTAACGGTCCATTTTCCTATATTGATGTTCAGAGGTGGGGACTAGACATTGTGAGATATCCATACTAATTGCACACAGAATGGCAGTTCAGCAATGACAGGACTTAGAGTGTTATGGGAAATCCCTGTGAGAATCTGATTAGACACGCTACAAGAATGCTACGTGCATCAAATAATTTCACATTATAGTTCATGACAAATTGTATCTACAGACTCGTCATAAAAGCACATAACTGACTAACAATTTACTCACTGAGGTATCATCAGTGCACTTAGGATTCATTAGCCAGTTATAATTGTGTGGATATTAAACACATTGCTACAGCACCAGGTTATGCAATTATCCAGCAGGCTTCATTATCTGTTTAAATTACTTTCCTCGCAATCACAGTTTACTGGCTGAAATGCAGAGTGGAGGACTGTACCCCTGACTGAGGCCCTGTCTGCATATTAATATCAATTACTTTTCCATAGGCTCAATGAGATCCTACAGAGAGAGCGCCGCTTTGAGAACATGGATCTTAACTTCACATGGTGGATTGTTTCATCTGTCTTTCCTTGCGCTGATTTCACTGTGATACTGCTTCTGATAACTGAGACAGTAACGGATGACTTCGAAATGCAGCCCCACTGCTCACAAGTAAATAAAATCCAGCACATAGACATGAAATCTCCACAGACAAACATTGGCCATACAGTGGGTCATACTGAAGAGCTCAGTGACTTGAAACATGACACTGTCATAGGATGCCACCTTTCCCACAAGTCAGATATTTCTGCCCTACAAGATCTGCCCCGGTTCACTGTAAGTGCTGTACTTGTGAAGTGGAAGAGTCTAGGAGCAACAACAGCCCAGCCACAGAGGGGTAGACCGCGCAGACTCACAGAGGGCTAGACCGCACAGACTCACAGAGGGCAAGACCGCGCACACTCACAGAGGGGTAGACCGGGCAGACTCACAGAGGGGTAGACCGGACAGACTCACAGAGGGGTAGACCGAGCAGACTCACAGAGGGGTAGACCAGGCAGACTCACAGAGGGGTAGACCGCGCAGACTCACAGAGGGGTAGACCGGGCAGACTCACAGAGGGGTAGACCGGGCAGACTCACAGAGGGGTAGACCGGGCAGACTCACAGAGGGGTAGACCGGGCAGACTCACAGAGGGGTAGACCGAGCAGACTCACAGAGGGGTAGACCGGGCAGACTCACAGAGGGGTAGACCGGGCAGACTCACAGAGGGGTAGACCGGACAGACTCACAGAGGGGTAGACCGGACAGACTCACAGAGGGGTAGACCGGGCAGACTCACAGAGGGGTAGACCGGGCAGACTCACAGAGGGGTAGACCCGGCAGACTCACAGAGGAGTAGACCAGGCAGACTCACAGAGGGGTAGACCGCGCAGACTCACAGCTGACTCATCCACCTGTAGTCAAGTTTCAGTATCTTAGCGGAGGAAAAATATATTTGGGGAACAATTGTGTACTTGGAGTTAATGATTCTATTGGCTTAAGAGGCCAACTTGGATCATAAGAAACACGCAGGGGCGAATGTCTTGATGAGTATGAGCTTTCAAGATGTCCCATTCTGTAAATGTTACATTGTTCTCTATGGGAGTGTATATTACACTGACGTTCACATCGACGTTTATGCCACAATACAGGGGAGACGTTCAAGACCACGGTCATTTAGCCAACCAGATATCCTGCGACCCCTACACAGTCCAATATCATCCAGTCATAAATGTATCATCCCATATTTTAATCTGGTATTATATCAGTGGCCGCTCAGTCTATCCAGGGGTCTTATAATCAGCTGCAGGTTTGGAGTTCTTCACATACACAGACATAACTGTACGCACACTTTGAACAGTTTCATGTAAGAACGAATAAAAAATGGCACACAATGGCAAGGACACCATTCCTCTACACTGCGTTCTTTAAACCAAGTACAGAACAGAAATGCACATATATTACCCCAAAAATGCCACACTTTGATTACCTTTCGTGTTCGGATTATCCCATTTTCCAATGGGAAAACACACAGAGTGGCAGATAAGCCCAGGAGGGTTTGATGCTTTAGATTGAATTCCCGAGCTGGCAGGCTGACAACCTGAGCAAGACTGTTAACACTAATTGTTCCTGTAAGCAGCTCTGGGCCGAAGTGTCTGCTACATGACCGAAATGCAAAATGTGGGTATTAAGCGGTTTGCTCTCGACATCGATGAGCAACTCTGACTGACTGTATACAGCCGTTTTATTCAAGGTCGGATGTCCAGTTGACTGACACGAACTCACTCCCTCAGAGTTTGTACACACCCCTTTCACAGGAGTTTGATCAAAACTGACGCTCCTGTAATCTAACCAATAGTGATGTTGTCTTAGGACTTTGAAAAGAAACTTTTGCCAAAATGCTTAATGCCATCGTTACTTCAGCAGTTCACGGGGTCTCTAAGCCAAGTAAATTCAACATTGATTCCAGACTTTTGGCGTTCGTATGAGTTCAGTTTGTAAATCTAATTTTGATGCCAACCCACCACTGTTCTTTTTTTCATGTCATCTGCCCAAAGCACCATTTCCAATCCCAGAGCCAATAATGACTGACAGACTCCAGATATTTCTAATTCTTAGCTGGCATGAAAATAGATGTCTTTGGCCGTGCACAAAGAAATGTGCATCTATGTGCATAAAATAAACCATACCCACAATATGGGGATATATTCCTTTCAGTAGTCCAGGGGACCTTGTTACTTTTAGACGACTTTGAGCAAACATGCTAAGGAAAACCTATTTGTACAATTATTACTGTTCATTTCACCCTCATACCATCCAATTGACTGCTTAAAACCTCATACCTGATTTGAGGCATACCGTATAATGAAAATGAGAAACGTAACTAACAAAACTTAGGGAAGACATCTTGAATTAAGCGTCCACTTCTGCCCTTAATGATGACAGGCATCAGATTTGATTCAAGGGAAATCCCACCAACAGATATAGTGTGGTTTTGAGATTAACAGTTAGCTGGTACCATTTAGCCTGGATTGGAATGTTATTTCAGACTGGTACTCAATTTTGATTTCCTGTGGGCTGAAGCCCAAACTTGAACTGAAACATAAACTTGACAGATATTTATGGCTTGTCCTCCTGCAATGAGTCTCCACCTCACCACTTAGCAGCCAGTGGGTAATTGTTAGAGTGCAGGTAAACGTGTCTTGTCACACTGTGTCTGACAGATTGAGGGGACACACCAGATACATCGATTTTATAAACTGTGGTTGTGATTCATCCGCAGGGCCTGTGTTGGTTTACTGCAACCTTTTGCCAGCTTGTGCAGTGATTATTTATACGTCTGCAAAGGGAGAAGGAGAGGTAGCCTGGGTGCCTAGGTACTTCATCTCCACGCAAGCGTGTTCGTGCAAATACCCCCACCTAGCTAAGGGTCGCTGAAACACAATGGGTGATGAATGCGATCGAGGATACAGACCCAGAAAGGGATGATGGTTTTTTTGCCAATAGTTGCTTCGTCATGTTTTGCACTTTTGTTATCTCTCTAGAGAGTGGTCTCTCTACTGCCTTGCGCTGTTTAAATAAAATGCATGCTGGTTGTTTCTGTGCACGTGTCATTTCCATCATGACAGCTGCGCTATTTTAAGTCAGACAAATAGCTTGCTTGACATTTGACTCCCAAATGGCTCTTCTTCAGGGACACAGGATTTTGAGGTATTAATCCCCTGAGATTTTTGTACAGCTCAGTATGTTATCCAGGCTGAAATGTGTTCAAAACAGTTCTCTACAAACTGCTCATTTCTTCTGTATTGATCTTATACAATATGTATGTTTGTTTTGAGTTATATATAACAAAATCATGTGGTAAAATTGAGAATATGTACAGTCCAAGGCAGATGCCCTGAGGAACACCTCATTAGAGAAAATGAGATGGCAGATTACATAAAGCCATAACATGTTTTTTATGTAAAAATGTATGATCAATAACATCAAAGGTTGCACTGAAATCCTGAAATATACTTTAAACTATCACACTGTTGGTAACGTGTCCGCTAAAATATTCTCTAGTTCAAGTTTATTTGTCAAATGCACTGAAAACAGCGTCCTCCTGCACAATGAACATCTGGTGACATGGCACCAACATCTACGCAGTAAGAAATAAGAAACATATGACGCAAAAACATAGCAACAATATACACAATGTAAACTGGCATCAATTTTAAAACCTCAAGGAGGGGAATATGAGTAGAACAATTGAATCTTATAAATATTGCATGTGTAGCAATAATATACATCACAGTGTAATAACAATGTAAACAAATAGCAATTTGAAGTCGTAGGGTGGGAAAATGAACCATATGGGTAGAAGCATTTAATATTGTAGAATAATCTATGTATAAAAATTATAATCTATGTATCTACCTCAGTTATCAAAGAGTAAACTCTTGATTTCCCACATTAACTAAACTACTTTCCTAAGTATTAAACAGAAGTTAAATACTTTTGCTAATCAGTTAATGACATTTATACCGTCATCACAAACTGCTTTTACAAATACCCAGACAGAAACCCAAAAGAGTAAGCAACAATAGTTAATGCAGAATGGCTAGGAAAGAAGTACCAAAACACATCGAGGAACCAGTCCTTAAGGGGTGGCAAGTCCCATTCAGGCTGTGCTGAGTAAAGATCATAAGAGTACAATATGCTTGTTGGCGTGTTGTACCAGAAGAAGCATGATTCAATTGGCACGACCGATGAGATCTTGATATTCAATGTTGTAATTTCATCAAACTGTATGAGGCCCTTCATAAGGTTCTACAAATGACTCATGGGAACAGGGCGCTCAACATGTCACGGACACACAGATATAAAAACACAGACAAGATGGAATGGTTCAAGCAAAGTGTGATCCTTTCAACAATGTCAAGAAAACACGACACTGAGTTTGCTAAACTCAAACATTCGTTTTTTGCATATGCTAGTGTACGTTGGGAACGTGTAAGAAGTGTTTGACCGCACGACAAACTTAACACGGACAGTCAGGACTCAAACCTAAGGAGTGGGTGGAATGTGGCTGCTGTACAAGCCAACTGCGACGTTTTCAGCTTTGGAACAGTGCTCAGTCATACAGGTAGAAATTCAATCTGGTGGATACTCTGGTACCAGATATGTGAGTGATCATTTAGGTTGGTGGTGTTAGGCCACATACATCGGGCCATGGATGCAGTTTTGCTCATAATGGACAATACATAAACGCTTGAGCCTCAATTTTACTCAGCAAACTTTGGAAAAGTCAATGATTGTGTGCCGTTCTTAAAAGATGGCAGAGATATTACAATTTCTAAATAATTATTTTTGTGTTGCATGTACTGTATATATTTTATGATTGATTGCACTAGACAAATGGACATTTCCATTGAGCTTGATATTTTAGGCCAGTAGTCCAATACTAGGTGAAATCTGTGTTCACAAAACTGGCCCTTTTATTGTCCATATTGTCCAATGAGCAGTCAACCAACCTTTGGTAAGTTTGCTGTATCTGATTTGCTGTATCTGAATTATGAATCAGTTGTTGAGAGTCTGAAAGATAATCATTCTCCGTGTGTGTTTGTGATTCTGGGATTACTGACCCCAAGCTTGTTGATGAGCCTTTCATGGCGGATGTAAGATATGTTCCCACGCTCTCTGGCAGCTTTCATGGTTGGGATAAGTTATTTTCACTTGTGGTGCAGTTTCTGTGTAATTCTGGTAAAGGACACTGTTGTTTCCTCCCTAGTTCTTGGCTCTCCGTGGAACTATTTGGTCCTAAAACCTTGGGAACTTACCAAGGCTAGTTCTAGATTTCCCAGCACTTTGATTGCACCTCACCTCAATCTTATTCTGTTCCATTATGTGGGTGCAAGTAGCTTGGTACATTGGCAAAACATTTGAATAATGTCCAGAGGTGAAATAAAGCAGGTCCATTTAAACAATAGTGTTACTTCTTGGCCCAAAATATGCTTTCTTTCTATCATGATTTTCAGGGAACTTGTCTGTTTAAAGTCTCAGAACAAGTGGAACCACATGTGAATCTTGGGGTTTTCTCCTCTGAGGAACAGTATTTGATACAAGCTGCTGTGAAGTGCCCCTTTGCAGAGTGGTTACTCAAAGTATGTACAGCTCGGGAAAAATTCACTGACCACTGCAAATGTATACGTTTCTCTGGTTTTACTATTCATAGGTATGTGTTTGAGGAAAATGAAAATGTTTGTTTTATTCTACAAACTACTGACAACATTACTCCCAAATTCCAAATAAATATATTTTAATTTAGTGTATTTGTAAAAAATATCAACTGGTCAAAAAACAAAAAAATATGTTTTCACACCTCAAATAATGCAAAGAAAACAAATTAATATTCATTTTTCAACAACAAAATACTAATGTTTTAATTTAGAAAGATATTTAACAATGGTCAGTGAGTCACTCAGACAGAAACATTCGCTTTTCTTGGCCTTATGCGGTCTGGCAAAAAAATGCTTACTGACCACAGAAGCAAACTTTTGCAATGGCCATCCCAGTCCACTGACATAAACCAGAAACACCACAACATCTTCAAAGTGGAATTGATTTATTTTCTGCATGACCATCCTTCTTTTCAAATCAATCACACCTCTGGTGTTTGTGACCATTAACATCCATTTTCATCACATCTTAACATAGGTTCTACTCAACACTCCAATGAAATTTGGCACACTCCAGGTGATGACATTATCGTCTTTAGAGAAAAGTATTTTTTCTAGTAAGTTGTTCAACTTGCTTGTTGGTATGTATGTGGCATCTAATTGCAATTTCAGAGACTAAGTGACACCAAGATTTCAGAAACTTCTGCAGTTCTCAAACTGTGATCCTTGAAGAGATGTTTTAATATTCTAAACATCTGTTTCACTGCAAATGCAGTCAGCCTAGACTTGGGTTCATTTTAATCACAGTTAAAGTTGATTTAGACGTAATAACTAACTTCTGATCTTTCTAATTAAATATTAGAAAGGTTTTGCACTAACACAAACCATGAAACATTCTGCATTAAAGGTTAAGAATCAATTGTCAGAGGGCCCTCGTACTGCAGTACGACATTCTCTGAGGGGTTTGAGGTCTTCAGCTAGACCTTTTTGTAATGTGAATTTGCAAATCTAATTTTTGATTGTTATACTTCCAGAGGTAACATGCTGCGCTCACCATCTGTGCAGGGTTACTGGACCTGCTGCTGAATTCATCTCCACGGCCCAAAGACATTACATAACTGCCTGCACATTCTTCTTCTTGGGGAAATAATTGATGTAGGCCTAGCCGAGCTCTCTCATAAACGACATGCAATGACTCCTTGGTATCTCATGGACGATGTGTTGTTCTCCATCTCACATTCTGCCGTGTGATTAGGGGTTCTGCATTCTCTGTAGTCAGAGCTGCATTCATCTGATTGTTATTTAACATCTGCTTTGTATGATTTAATTATACATTTTACAATGTGAAGTAAAACTTATCTGTTTTATATTCAATTCTCAAACCCCTTCTTGCATTCAAGTTACTAATTGATATTACTGGCTGCATATTCTTATAAATGACTTTGTCCTTGGGGTCACGTATTATTAATATACTTTGCATATAGTAGTTGTACAGGTCATTTATGAGGTATTTGCACTGAATAAAAATACAAATGCCTCACGCAACATGCAACCATTTGAAAGATCTTACTGAGTAACTGCTTGTTACAGTTGAAACGGGATTCATATTTTTATAGAGAAATTAACATAACATTCCCTGTGAACAGCCCTGGTAGACAATCCGGCATTCAGCACGCCAATTGCACCCCCAGCTCACAAATGTTTATTTGTAGTTTCTTTTAATCTTTTGCTTGGTGTTGTGTGACAAAACTGCTCATTTTAAGTTGCCTTATACTGTCCCCAGTGCAATGTGCGGCTGTTTACTGATCATGCTGGTTAATCAACTTCTTGATATGTCACACCTGTCAGGTGGAGAGTAATCCTGGCAAAGGAGAAATGCTCACCGATAAGGATGTAAACTCGCCCAGCATTTAAACGCGGCCCACATTTAAGAAACATTTGGTGTTTAAAGGAACTTTTCTGGGCTCTTTTAATTTCATAAAACATCATGCAACATGGGACCAAACACTGAACCAACACTATTATTGGTTTAGTGTGTATACCTTTAACGAAATTCCAATTAAAATCTCCTGTCTTTCTGCCACTGAAGACAGGGATTCAATTACCACCCCCGCCTTTCTCACTCCCTCCTTCTCTATCTCCTGTTTCTAATCAGTCTTAACAAAGCATTGAGAAATGAAGGCGAGATCCCACAATAATATATACCGCATAGACCTTTTTCTTCAATCAATATAGTGTCACGAGGCTGGTGGCAGGACGCAGGCGCAGAGACACACGGGCGGGGATAATCCTTGTTTTTTATTAAAGTAAAGAAACAAAACAATAGCAGCTCCGGTGACTGGGTCAAGTGACACAAACGACCTCAAACCAAAATGATCCACACTAAGTGTGGTCAAACACTCAACATAAATGGGTTCCCCAATTGGAGGCAACGATCTACACCTGCCTCCAATTGGGGAGACCTAACTACATAGAGATGCCTAGAGGCATCTTCCTTTGTCCCGTCCTGACTATGACCCCAGCCCAGTGCGGAGATGGCTAGGGGCATAGCCAGGACGTGACATATAGCCTATAACCAATCACATTCCTTAACCATTTGACGGGATCAGACACAGCCAAAAGAAAAAGCAGCGATGACACTTTTGCACAGGCACCAAAATCAGATATACTCTCAATAATATGTACAATAGATACATTTATTTAGATTGAAGAACTACTTTCAGTGTTTCACATCATTTAACATAGGGTTTGTTTTTTGACTCCTTCCAACAACCACATCACTACTTCGGAGCAGTGCTTAGGATGGTTTAATTACCTACATCACAGAGTTTTTAGTATTTCTCTCTGTTACAGTGTTATTGATATATTGACTATCTACTCCTTAAACAGAGCTACATTATCACTGAGAGAAATCGTCTGGGGAAGCCTGTGTGAGCCCTGCTGATTGCATTGTGCAAAATTAAGAAAATTATGGGGGTGGGTTTCATCATTTTCACCTTTTTTACTTTGTTAGTTACAACCTGGGGATTAGGTTTAACTGCCTTGATGAGAGATGGATGACACACCTCTCACCTTGTCAGCTCAGAGGTTCAATCTAGAAACTTTTCCCCAGTGCTTTCACTCTGAGGTGACTAAGCTGCCAAATGTTCAATCTCATTTTGCTAAGCAAATACATTAGATTAACACCTGACGCGATTGTCACAAAAAGCAAACAGCGAGGTTGCCTCCAAAATGGTACCCACTACCTCTGCTAGTGCACTGCTGTAAACCGATTGGCCCTTGTTCCAAGGCTTGCACTGTTAAGGGGTTATGGTTCCATTTGAGACTCGAGTTGAAAACCCGACAGACAAACGAAAAACTTTCAGGAGATTGTCTGAGGTTCTTCATGCTTGTCAGAAATTGGAGTGATGCATAAAAATTCAGATGAAGCAAACTTGCCATCAGATGCGGTTTATGAGACCGTGTCACTGTTGTCAGATGAAGGCAGTGAAGAGAGTCGGTTGTTTGAAAGCGTGATTGACATATGCCCGAATAGTACAGAAGTGTAAGTCACCACAGTACTACTGTGTCACTTCGGTCAGGAGATCCTGGTGGCGGCATGATGATGGCCTGGGATGCCTTGTTGTGCCTCCTTGTGGTGGGCACTCTGCCTGCAAGCTGATTTGAGGTTGTTGGCCGGAGAGTCCAACTCTACTTGAGGTCCATAGTTACTGGATATTTCTTTGTTGAATGTGCAGTGTGATAAGAAGTGGAAATAATGAGATGTGTATCAAAAGACACGTCTTGATCTTTGACCGTCCTGCATGTATAGGGTGTTTCTGCTATAAGGCAAGGCCATAATCACAGTTTGGAGTGTAAATTAAAACTATTTTTTGCAATGTTAACGTACAGACTGTTTGAAGGTTTCATCCTCTCCTTTTATCACCTCAACCTTTTGCATGCCTACCTGCCCATTGTGTTACAGTAGACCAACACCCCCTGAGGTGAGCAGTCCTACACAAGAAGCAGTCATGCTATCGTGCTGTGAGAGTGCGTCAAAACGCCCGGCACTTCATCTATGAATATAACGATTCCAGGGAAGACAGTAAAGTGAGAGATGCCTCTGTGAAGATAACATGTGGGATTGCTGAGCAACGACGGTCACAAGCCTAAAATATCATTTACTGCTTATCAGTGGCACTTATTCAAATTGAAAAAATACATTTAACATTCAAGAGTGTCTCTTTTGCAAAAAGCTCCAATTGCTCTGATGCCATGACAAGGACTTTAGTAAAGGTTGACTATTACAGCTTTTTTCACTAATTTGGTTTCTTTAAATGTCTCTTGTTTTGGGGGTTTGGATTAATGAATGAACGTGTTAATGAAGAGATGGTGAGGAAGCGTCCATCCTGCTTCTTAAGAGGCAGATTAGTTCTGTCATTGACTGCTGTTGTCTTTGTGTCATGTTTTATTTGAACCCCAGGAAGAGCAGCTTCTGTAACATCCAATGGGGATCCTGGCAAAGAACTTAACCTAAACACAGAAATGGGTCCTTAATAAATCCAAACCAGGACAATTGTTTCAGATGTATATCTCCAAGAGCTGAAATTCATCTGGAGTTAGTAAATAGAGGTTGAAACTTTGGAAGATATTGAAGAAATATCATTTGTTGCACAGTCATCAATGTCATGAATCTCATGAGAGCATCAGAAGTGTTAACGCTATAAAAGCATGTTAAATGTTTTTGACAGTAAGATTAGCTCTACAAGATATTCTGCTGTTGGTGTTGTCCCATATAAAGTACCGTCTAGCAGCATGTTCAGTTAAAGCAAATAAAGACCTAGCAAAGCGACAGCTGGCTGAAGCAAAGCTGCACGCCATGCCCCTGCAGAACAGAACACAATTGAGATGTGAATTATGTAGGATTTTAGCAGTTAGGTGTAGTGGACAAAAGTAGAGTACTCATTCAAGTCAAGAGAAAGATACATTCTGGTGTTTATTGGAATTGCAGCATAGGCGTTTTTACGAATGTTCCATACACCATCTCAACATTAGATTGTTGTTCTCACTGATATATAGAGACAAGATAGATGGGTCTACCTAGAGCAATGCAATCCTTGTACAGCACAGAGACCAATGTCATGACAACTCTCATGCCCAACGCTTAAGTACACAGTCACAAGCATTGACAGAATGTTACTTCCTGAGATTGCGAATTCCTGGGAGCGTGACTTCCTGGGAACATGACTTCCTAAAGAGAACCCAAAATGGATGTTCTGTTGCTCTTCAATATATTCATTCATATCGTCTTAATACATTCAGAATGTTACAATCACAATTAATCACAATAATGAAATACTCAACATGAGTGAGAGAGGGAGAAGAAAAGGTAATTGTGATGACCATTCCTTTATCGATCCTCACGAGACATATCTAGACATTTATAGGCGAGAATTACCAGGAGAGGACCAAAATTGATTGAATGAAATATTAAAATGGTTGATAAAGATGTGCATCACGGTGATGACATGACTAGGTCATCAGTGTTTTCAGAGTTAATACGTAAGGCAGCATACTGGGTTTCTGCCAGCCATGTCAGAAACACACACACTGCTTTGACGCAGTGCCTGGATGGGAGCTGCATCAGCAGGTGACAGTCAGCCAGCTTCCCTCACCCCAGGCACACCCTCCGCCCCTGTCCTCGCCTAGCTAGCTTGGACTCCATGGAAACACACACCCCCATTTCCTGGTACTGACACCAAGCCTGCTCATTGAACTGTCGGGGGTAAGCTCTGTTGGAAGGAACACAAATACTCGCCGGCACACTGATAATAACTAGTAGTACAAAATAATACTTATTTCGTACTATACCTCGCTAAGCATCTTTGATGCAGAGTACAAAAGAAAAAAGGGCGTCTTCTTAGCAAATATACACTATTCCCACCTGAGCTTGGCAGTGTAGCTGTAATTCGTGGACAACAGTTGAGAAGATGTAAAAACCTTTTAGCTGACTGTAAAGCTTTAGACAGTAGCTCCTCTCATAGTTTATTAATGTAAACAAGCCTCTCTAATCAGAGTGCCAGTGTTTATGCTAAAACTACCCTCTGTGTACAGAGTAGAGAGAGTTGAATAATAAAAGAAGCAAGAAGCAATATTGCAGAACCTTTGTCTGGTCAATTTCCACCACAGTCTCAGTGCAATGACGGGTTATAAAACCAGACAGGTGTTTTGGGTCGTTGTCATGCTGGAAGACGCAGCCACAACCCATCTTCAATGCTCTTACTGAGGGAAGGAGGTTGTTGGCCAAGATCTTGCGATACATGGCCCCATCCATCCTCACCTCAATACGGTGCAGTCATCCTGTCCCCTTCGCAGAAAAGCATCCCCAAAGAAGTATGTTTCCACCTCTATGCTTCACGGTTGGGATGGTGTTTTTGGGGTTGTACTCATCCTTCTTCTTCCTCCAAACACGGCGAGTGGAGTTAAGACCAAAAAGCTCTATTTTTGTCTCATCAGACCACATGACCTTCTCCCATTCCTCCTCTGGATCATCCAGATGGTCATTGGCAAACTTCAGACGGGCCTGGACATGCGCTGGCTTGAGCAGGGGTACCTTGCGTGTGCTGCAGGATTTTAATGGGCTTATCCCTTACCTTCCTCATGATCGTTGATGCCCCACGAGGTGAGATCTTGCATGGAGCCCCAGACCGAGGGAGGCTAACCGTCATGTTGAACTTTTTCCATTTTCTAATAATTGCGCCAAAAGTTGTTGCCTTCTCACTAAGCTGCTTGCCTATTGTCCTGTAGCCCATCCCAGCCTTTTGCATGTCTACAATTTTATCCCCGATGTCCTTACACAGCTCTCTGGTCTTGGCCATTGTGGAGAGGTTGGAGTCTGTTTGATTGAGTGTTTGGACAGGTGTCTTTTATACAGGTAACAAGTTCAGACAGTTACAGTTAATACAGGTAATGAGTGGAGAACAGAAGGGCTTCTGGAAGAAAAACTAAGGCCCAGGTTCCAGCTGAAAAAAAATAGCCCCAAAGCATGATGATGCCACTACCATGCTTCACTGTGGGTATGGTGTTCTATGGTGATGTGCAGTGCTGTTTCTGCACAAAACTTTTGATATTATGGACAAAGAGTTAAACTTTGGCTTCATCGGACCATAATACATATTCCCATGTGCTTTTGGGAGACTTGATGATTTTGCAAACATCAGCCAGGCTTGGATGTTTTTCTTTGTAAGAAAAGGCTTCTGTCTAGCCTTAAAAACAGAACCCACGAAAAAAATACTGGGTTCATAAATTTCTCAGTGCAAATGGTGCAGTAAGGAGGTCAAGTGCTGTTTGCTGAAATCTGTTAAATACTTCTTACAGCTTTCATTTTGGATTATTTTTCTTTGCTTTAATCAGGTTGTATTAATAGGCAGATGTGAGTGTTTTTTTCAGTATTTCACTGCACTGTTTCCAGGCAAGTCTATATACTTCCTACTTGGAGACGCCATTACCTCTGCAATTTCTGGAAGCATTCTTCAGTGCTCTGATATCGTCAGTGTACCAAGGAGCTGTTTCATGTTGCATTTTTCTTTCAGTTTTAGTGGTGCGACCATATCCAAGGTTATGTAGGGTTGAGTTTACAACCTTGATTAGATTGTTAACAGATTTATTTACTCTATCATCCTTGGGTAGGTCGAGGGAGTCAGGAAGACAATCAGACAATATTGAGGTTATCCAGTAAATTATATTACAGCTTTTTACAGGCTAAGTCTGAACTATGAGAGTGGATATGTACAGATCCTGTGACATGTTTGACAAACCACTGAGTAAATTATGGCTTCAAAGGCCTTTTGAGGAGTGTCACTGGACTTTTCCATGTGAATATTTAAATCCCCCACAAATGTAAATTTATCTGCATGTCATAATAGGGTTGATTTTGACTAATTGAGAATTTGACTAATTGATAAATATCCTGCAATCTTTTTTGACCCTGGGCTTATTGCTGCAGTGTGAGAACAACTCAGGCCTAAAATACAAATAGCAGAATTTCATACATTATGTGTGTGTAAAACTACCAATTCAAAGCCTTTTCCTCAACTTCAAATACATGTATAATCTTTCCAGCTATTCTAGTGAAGATTATTGCTCTGTCAGCTCAAAGAAGACATTAATCTGCATCCACTGGTGTCTCTTTAGCTGGTCAATCCCCCTTCACTGGTTTCACTGCTATTATTGTATTACATCTAACCGCAAGGCAGTATGCATAGATACAGCCGTGGTATATTTTAAAGTACCCTATAGATGCTTCATTGCTCTTATAAACCAGCTACCCATACAACTATATTTGTAAAAATTGATGTGATGAATGGGAATGTATATTTACTTTCATACAGTATATTCACTGTCATACCCCCCCCCCTTCTGTCTTGTAATAAAACATTAGATTTGATTATATTTAACTTTATTGTCATTGAATAAGTACAGTACAACAAAATGCAGTTAGCATCAAACTAGAACTGTCATTTTGAAAACTACACCCTCCGTTCATTACTTTTCCTAAATAGGCATGTATACCATTGTTCAGTTTTCAGAATTCTAAACTCACAAACCGAAAACAATTTAGAGACTATTTACCTTTTTTTTACCGTTTTTCCAACTTAATCGGACAGTAGCCCATTGCAGTTAACGTTGGTACCCAATGGTACCCGGGTGCTAATTACCCCTCTCTGAACGCATTGAATGCGCGATACTCCCAGATGAATGATGGAGTCTTGGTTGAATTTGAATGAACTTACAAATGAAATACAAGATTTCCATGACCATTCAGCTATTTAATTAGGCTATAATTGAAACATTATAGAAACAACATAATCTACTTGACAATTCAACATGTGTATCACACTTTACAATTTTTCAATAGGACATTCAGCATACTTGAGTAAACTAATTAATTCAAAGTAAATCTAAAATTCAAATATGAATAAGTATTCACAATATAAAAGACATTCTTCAACAATAACCAATTACCAATTCAATAACTTATTACACCGTTACTTTTTATATTAGGAGACAAGACAAAATCGTATACACCTCCTATCATCTCTCTTTGAATTGTCTCTCCTTAAGACAATTAAGATTCTACAAATGTATTAAGCTAAATAAATATTCACAGAAAGAAAAACCAACGATCACCAGTTAACAATTAAGCAAATGTATTACACATTACTGATTTTCATCAATATAGTCGATGAAAATGACTTTTCCATATATGCTTGTAGGCTGCTGTAAATCATTGATTGAAAGCCTCGGCAGCTCACACCCGGCAAAAGGACAGTCGGCAAGTGCAAACGGAATAAGACCAATGAGACCTGCGTGCAGTGCAAACGTGTTGTTTGCCGGTCTTGCTCACACAACCCACAAAGCTGTGTGCTGACTGTGGGGTAGAAGTTTGAGGTTAGAGCGAGATGTGTAAATGCATGTGTTTTTAGCCCACGTCCTCCAGAGCAATCAACAAATTACTTTTCTATATTTTATCCAATAGTCTATTTCGTTATTCATGTAGGCTCCTGTAAATCATCCTTTGATCATCCGTTTACTCTGCTAACTACTTTAAAAAATACAATTAATTGAATAATACACAGCAATGTTTTTACTCTAAGAGAAGGCCGTGAAGGGTTACCGGCTGTAGTAGTGAGGATCCAGTTTGGGTAATTATGGGAATTCCAGGGTGGTGTAATGAGGAACAGGTGTGCTTAATAGCGGACAGTCCATGGTGTTACGTGAATGAGGAGCTAGCAGCCGGAGTCTGGCGTGATCATGGGAGGTACTGTGACAGTGTAGGCTACTGTCAATCATAATTTCCTTTATTTATCGAATTGATCGTGTTTATCAAGCAACCGTGCTTTAGACCGCAACCGTCCTTCATGCGGATATCCTCTTATAGTCGCAAGCCGGACAATAATGTCTGTTGTTTTACCTTGTACATCATCAAAAAGGGATCAAAATGAAAACTCTGAATTCTGAATTCTAATGGATTTGTAATGTTTTGTTGTTTTCATGTCGTACACTGCAGAGGTGCAGAGATAGCAGCAATGATGTCCCTGAGGTAGACATGTCTATCTAACAACTGAAAAATGCAGGTATGATGGCAATTCTAAATGTGCACAGAAGGCAAACTGGATGTGCAAGGTGCATGTGCAACTGAAATGCAAGGATAACAGCCGTGAGGTTCCCAAGGTCGACACGTACCTGTAACTACTGAAATATTCCATATCAGACTTTGCAAGGCCGTGTCAGAGTCCAGTAGTGCAAAGGGAGTAGTGCAGCAAGGTCCCTGAGAGGCGGCAGGCAGGGGGGGTATGGTTGGTGATGGGTCACAGAGTTCAACAGGGTTACAGTGGATTTAAATGAACTGTTCCTGAGCCTGGTCGTGCCAGTGCACCATGCTGCCAGGCCCTTGACCTCGCCCCTGTAGGCTGACTCGTCATTGTCACAGATCAGACCTACCACCGTGGTGTCGTCTGTGAACTTGATGATGGTGTTGGAACTGTGTACAGGAACGCTGTCATTGGGGAAGAGGGGGTACAGGAGGGGGCTCAGTACACAGCCTTGTGGAATACCTGTGTTCAGAATCAGGGTGGAGGAGATGAAGTAGTCTAACTTGACAGACTGGGGTCTTTTGGTTAGGAATTCCAATGTCCAGTTCCAGAGGGGCTGATCCCCAGGTCTTGGAGTTAGTTGACCAAGCTAGACGTGATGACAGTGTTGAATGCTGATCTAAATATAAACTGGTTGAGCAGTGACTCCCAGTTAAGTTAGTTTTTGTACTCCATGTTTTGTTTACATAAATGCAAAGCCCACCTCCTCTGGTCTTACCTGGAGTGCTCCTCGGTCAGATCAGCTCTGAAGAAGTTGCGCCCTTCCAGCTCTATAACATTGTCAGGTATGTTGTTCTTAAGCAATGTTTATGAGAAAAAAATGTATAAGATGATTATCAGTTTTATTTAGTCAATTTTGTTCGGCAGTGACCGTTTGTTGTCAAGGAAAAAGCTAGGTGGTGAGGTGCTAGCATTAGCCTAGCAGGGTGGCCTCCATGCTTCTCACGCCTTTGTTTACAATCTCAGCGCTGCCTCCGGGCACTTCCAGTTTGCGATGTGAATAGGGTCTCCCGGTGAGTGATCTCAGGTGGGAGTAGGATGTTGTGGAAAACTCTTTTTGTGCATTGTGCTCCAATGTCCATGAGTTCCTGTCGGCTGTATAGAGTGTGCGCTCGGCTGTACTGCGTGAATAAGCTAAGAACTAGTATTGCCTATTATAAGCTAAGTAAATTATTGCTATATTTGTAAAAACTGCGTAAACGCTGAGCCTCGCATAATACACGTGTCGCCATCTTGGTCGTTACATGAAGGATGTAGGTATTACAAGTACTACTCACTTTGCAGAAAAATAAGTTGGTAAGGGAAATAAACTACATACAATAGTTCCATGTACTGTAAGTCTGACCCAGGTATCTTAAGATGAATGCTTGCTGTATGTCGTTCTAGTGTCCGCAAAATAAGAAAAATGCAAATAGCAATAGTCATTCTTATTAGTCTAACATCCGCTCAATAGGCATCCCTCCGTTTTAAAGGGACTTTACTGGTCAAAGTGCTGACTCTCACCGTTAATATGAATGTAATTGCATCCATTAAACGTGAACTCTGCATGAATTACACCCATTTACATACATAGTCCCCCGCATTTTTGTGGATAATATATTATTGGACAAATTAACATAATATTCAGGTTGGCATATGTAGTACCAGTATACAAATATTTTGCATTCTACGACTGCTTGAGGTCTGGGACCATAGACCTTACACTTATCTTTATGCTTAGTAACAGTATCATCTAGCTTTTGTGTTAAAGCTATTGTTGACATGGCGTACTTGTAATAAGCCTGTTCCTCTTGTATCCAGGAAGCCAGATGAACGTTACGAGTGGCTTAGTCAGCATTGCGTGGCACCTGCAGCGCCAGCTATGTGTGTCTAAGCCTCACCACATACGAGTATCAAATAGAAAGTATAACGATGTCATCGCTCACTTGTTACCGTAATTCACTTTGAAAGAGAGCATCTAGTGAAACCCAGTGCATCTACGCCTCTTCAATTATTTTCTCTGTTGATTTTAACGCTCTCGGCTTCTCTGTGCTGATTCATTAGCTGGCAATATGGAGTCCCCTGTAATGAATATCCGTTTACGTCTTTAACCTTCAATGAACACCAGGCACCAGGGGCAAAATACTGCAGAGGCATATGAGAAAACACCTTGTGTGTAGCATGAATGAATTAAAGCACTGACACAATCTATGGAATGAGCTTCTCCTGCTGGTTGTCACATTCCATCACGGTCAAATGGAACATCTCAACGGGTTAAATTAGGCACCCCCTGAGAATCCCATGCAATGGAACTGGAACCCCGATTTATATTTATTATTCCTTTCTTGGGGGCGGGGTTGTAATTTCACATCCCCCGGTCAGGCTTTTGAGTGTGAACCTGTACGAAACCCCAGATGCCTCAGCCCGATAAATCGCTATGGGCAATATGTTTTACACCACTTTGCTGTAGAATTATTGAAAAGTGAACAATTGCTGGTTTCCAGGCCTTATACGGTGTCTGAAGCTCAGATGGGAAATGGTGTTCATTGATCATCGCCAAAAAGAATTGAGAGCATAATTTTTTGGGGGTGGAAAATCCGGTCTAGCCAAACATTCCTTAGATAGCTAGTTCTGATTTATTTAGATGGGGGTTGGTTTATCCTTAGTGCCTGCAATGGTAACGTAATAACCCTATGACGGATAATTCATAGACCAGAGATCCACTGTTAAACCTGATGTGCATTTGTTGGCAGGCACATAGAGAAGTTGTTAATGTAAGAGATATGCCCTTAAGAGGTGTGTGCGTGCGTGCGTGCGGGTGATTGTGTTTGTTTTTATGTATACTTTGAGAGACAGCCGGCTGCTCTAATTGGGGGGCAAGTACTTGACCGTTGAGGTTACGTTCATACAAAAACCGTTCTCTCTTAAAGTATAACATTTCAAATCTACCTTTCTTTCATAATATGTGTGAACACATTATTGGCGCATAAAAAGCTGGAGGTGTTTGCCGATGTTTGCAAACAAAAGTGATTTGATTGAACGCACCTCTAGCCACGGAACTCATTTGGGGAGGGGAAGCAATCACGGCCGAGGTAGTAGACGTTAGCAGCCATTAGGTACAATTGACCACAGGGCTAGACAGATTGGGCTTATATTTAAACTTGCTCTCAATTTTAGTGCCTCATGGTCAAAACATTACACATGTCCAAATAAGCATGTGCATTTAGGAAACCAGCCCAAAAAACACCACCCGCGACAAACAGCATTTCCAAGCAACGTTCCGAAAACGGAAGCCCATTGTTGCCTATAAACATATTCGCTAGTGGAATATTCCTCTATATTCCTCTACATTCCAGGGCCACCATGGTACCTGTTGATTCTTAATGCATTGTCATTCATTCACCAGTGACTATTCGTTCACTATAGACACCCCATTCATTACCATTCCCCCTTCTATTCATTACCCATGGAACTCCATTACCATTCCCCCTTCTATTCATTACCCATGGAACTCCATTACCATTCCCCCTTCTATTCATTACCCATGGAACCCCATTACCATTCCCCCTTCTATTCATTACCCATGGAACCCCATTCATTACCATTCCCCCTTCTATTCATTACCCATGGAACCCCATTCATTACCATTCCCCCTTCTATTCGTTACCCATGGAACTCCATTCATTACCATTCCCCCTTCTATTCATTACCCATGGAACTCCATTACCATTCCCCCTTCTATTCATTACCCATGGAACCCCATTCATTACCATTCCCCCTTCTATTCATTACCCATGGAACCCCATTCATTACCATTCCTCCTTCTATTCGTTACCCATGGAACTCCATTCATTACCATTCCCCCTTCTATTCATTACCCATGGAACTCCATTACCATTCCCCCTTCTATTCATTACCCATGGAACCCCATTCATTACCATTCCCCCTTCTATTCGTTACCCATGGAACCCTATTCATTACCATTCCCCATTCTATTCATTACCCATGGAACCCCATTCATTCCCCATTAACATAATTGATTCAACACTAATTCATTCACTCTAGACTCCCCATTCATTACCATTCCCCCTTCTATTCATTACCCAGGGAACACCATTCATTCCCCACTGGCCTCCATTTATTCCCTCTTGAGCTCCATTTATTTCCCATTGGCTTCTTTGAGCCCCTTCGTGGCCATGACTCCTAAAAAGGGGACATGTTGTGCCTGGCCTCTCCACGAGACACTGATGTCCCCACCAAAAAAAAGAAAATTGATTGACTTCAAGCTACCTTGAGGGCCTTGATGACCCCAGGTGAGTACGGGTTAGAGCCTCCCACACGGCTGAATCACAGCAGTCTGCTCTTATTTTTTCCACCCGACCCCTGCCAGGCCTTCACAGTCCCAGGCCAACTACCGCAGCCTGATTTGGGAAGGGAAAAATGCAGGAAAGTACACCATCTTTCACTAGTCTGGCTCTACGTTGGACATATTCAACCGCTGTGGATGGAAAAGGTTGTTTCAACACCGAGCTAGCGCTACTCGTCTACCAGGTCTGTTTGAAAGCTACTGGGAGCTACGCCGTGGAAGCTGTGTTGTTTTTATACGTTGGTAAGCGTGGAAAGGAGGCCCCATGCTATAGAATAATTGTTATTTCCCGCTGGTTGATATTCATGAGTTCAACCCACACACTCACAGCGGTCTACACATGCACACGCACGCACACACGCACACACACACACACACGCACACACGCACACACACGCACACATTCACACACGCACACATTCACACACACACACACACGCACACATTCACACACAAATTCACATTGATGCTGCTCTCCACCACCACCAAATGTCCTCATTTGCCCTCGGACACGGTTGCTAAGAAATTAAAAGAAATTGTCCCACATTATAGCCATAAAGTGTCGTTCTCTCAGTTTATGCTTTGTTTTACAACGTATCATTTTTTTGTCTTGGAATTATTTCACTTAGGTGCTGCATATATATTTGAGTATTTGTTCCTCTCTAAAGTACTTCAAGTAACATTTCACCACCAGATGGGGAGGATTAGGAACAGAACTAATGGGAAAACTGTACTGCAATGCAAGATAGACGAGGAGGAAACGAGTTTGTCAATCTGAGTTCAATCTCAGAATGTAGCACGCTTTATTGGCAATTACATTGCAGATTCTAAGGTCCGCTCAGATTTGTCATTTGATTGTTTTAATTTATTGCTTTATCACAGATTTACAGCTCCACTTGGTTATTCTCAAGAATAAACTACATAGGCTTAGGAAATTATAATTTTTTGGTCGATGTGAAGTAATTGTGTGTTAAGTAATTATGACACAAGCACAAAGGCATTACCCTCCAATCAAACACCTTAATGACTTCACCAGAAACGGAATAGTTGAAAAGTCAACAAATAAGCTCGCTAGCTAGCAAGCTAAGATCAACAGTCAAAAAGATGAGGTAATGAATGGGGCCTTCGTAAAATGAATGGGGTACCTTCTCACACTGCTAAGATATGCAGTTATTTCTGGGTGCCATACAGTTTGATGTGTCTTAATGGTCACATAATAACAATTATGTTATAATACAACAAATGTACTTGTGACTGTGAGGTGACGGACAGGTTGGGCTGGGAGAGCTGTGGTGGGCGGGGCTGGGAGGGCCATCCGTGCCGATTGGGTGAACCTGTGTGTCAATATAAGGGTAGCCTGGTCCTATTCAGCACTCTCTGCTCTCCCTGTATCCACATATTTGATTTATTGCTAATAAATTAGCTTGGTTTCCTTTTTCCACATTGTCTCTCCATTTTGGATTTAACTGTGTCTGAGCCAGCTTGGGACAATAAATGTATACAGCCATTCTGTTGAACATTTTCTGTTTTTCCATCTTTGTCCTTGTACCCGTTCTTATCCACAACAACTTACAGGACCAACGAGAGCTAACTGTTTTTCTCAATCACAGTTTGTGTCTGGTGATTAAAATAACCCCAAAGGCATAGATTTCATAAGAGCGCATTTGTTGACAACGTCCTTCATATTTTGGAGATCATAGCAGACTACGTTTGAGTTAAAAATGACAAAAGGCACTGGTTGCATCTCTGACTTCTCACTGGGCTTTAGAGAATACGTCTTTATTTGCAGTAGGCTTGTTGCAGCTTGACCCAGACTTCACTTTTCTTTTTGAGTCTTCCTCCATCCCTCCCTTCATGTTCATTTTCCATACTTTGGATCATCTGAGATTAATCGGCCAAAATAAAAACCTAGCGGCTTCATGAACTAACATTCCTACAAACATTTACTGTCATTTAAAAGTTTGGGCTCACTTAGGCATTTCCTTGTTTTCCATGAAAAATACATGAAATGAGTTACAGTACTTCAGCATTCTAACTGACAATTTGTTGAGGTGATCTGAAGACATTTTACCCCATGCTTCCTGAAGCTCCTCCCACAAGTTGGATTGGCTTGATGGGCGCTTATTATGTATCATGTGTGTGCTGGCCACTCCATTATAGACAGAATACCAGCTGACTGCTTCTTCCTTAAATAGATCTTGCATAGTTTGGAGCTGTGCTTTGGGTCATTGTCTGAATTAACCTCCCATTCTGCCTTTCAGATGATGTAACCTACCTGTTTGTAACCTAGAGAGATTTGTGTGACTTCAGTCTTTTACAGAAATGTCTTCACTGTACGGATGGATGCCTTGACAAATTTAGGGACAAACCCGAACAACTGAGTGGAGGAACATAACGAATGCAGATGCCTTCCATACATGTGCACTGCATGATACAATTAACGTCCTGTCATGCTCTGTGGCAGGAATGACAATGCTGAGCAAGACCAGTTGATTTCATCCTGGACCAAGATGAGTGACTTTGAGAGCGGGTTCCTAATCGGGTCTCTTCTAGGATGACAACGCCACCATCCACAGGACACGAGGGGTCACTGAACGGTTTGATGAGGATGAAATGATGTGAATCCTATGCGATGGCCTTTGCATTGTGTCCCTCTAGCTGAGCTCCTGGGTCTCATAGAATCCATGCCAAGGTGCATTGAAGCTGTCATGGTGGGCCGTGGCCCGACACCTTAGTGAGACACTGTATTCTTTTTCATTTGTCATCTGAGGCATGTTCATGTTCAAGAGAATACGATGACAGCCAGCATGTTTCATTCAGATGAAGCCTGGTCCAAACCATTGGCCCATTTGGGTGCAGAGAATGACTGAATGGAACATCGGCATCTAACTATTCTGCTGTTAGACTCTGGTAACTGTCTTCTACGGGGTGCCCTTTTCTAAATCTGAGAGTGAGAGAAAAGACTTCAATATATATACGTCTTGAAGGATATTGGTGATATAAGTCTGGCTATGTCCTTCTAATCCAGCTGGTGATACACTGCATCGATCTGTCTATTTACAACCTGAAGTGATCTTTGGCTTTTCCAGTTGGATAACACTTTTTGAAGAATTATTTTTGTTTCCAGCTTGTTCCGTATATTGGGTTTTGTGTAGTGACCTAAGCCAGAAGTGTTTTACCTGGAAAGGAAAAGAGTTCTCCAAAGGGTCTTTTGAGACTGTCCAGCCAGTGGGCTGGCAGTATCCTGCTGTCCCATTTCTGATGTCCTGCTGTCCCATTTCTATTATCATTTGACTGATTTCTATATATTTATTTATTATGATTTTATCAGTTCAGGGTTTGCTTACCAGCAAGCTGTGGTGAAAGCTGTTGGTGCAGATTAGCTGATGTACGTAAAGGGGCTACTGGAAAAGATTTTCCCTCTGAAACCCACAGTTAAGTTGAAGTACTCTAGTATGTTAAAGACTGCATTCTGTGATATGGCTTTTCAATAAACGTAGTGCTTTTAAGTTTGTGTGAGTGTGAGCACGCATATGTGCTTGTTTGTGTGCACGTGCATGTGCACGCATGCCCATGCCTTGGACTGAGGCTCTAGATGATGCAGTGTAACCGTAATAGAGATCTTTCAGCAGGGTCTGAGGCTCTAGATGATGCAGTGTAACCGTAATAGAGATCTTTCAGCAGGGTCTGAGGCTCTAGATGATGCAGTGTAACCGTAATAGAGATCTTTCAGCAGGGTCTGAGGCTCTAGATGATGCAGTGTAACCGTAATAGAGATCTTT
>JACXGJ010003679.1:0-51646 GCA_016801105.1 Esox niger
CACACACACACACACACACACACACACCATCACACACATGCAAACACACCTCTAAGAATAGAAGGAATCTGCATATGATGGCATTTTATATGGAGGGTGGGGGAGGAGAAAGATTTAACCAGACGTCTGGTATTCATGAGCTTTTGATTAAGTGGGATAGTGTGAGCCATGTCTGAATCAGAGGCAAGAGCTTTAACCACCAGCCTGTGAGGTCAAGCAGGCAGGGATTTGCATGATTCGTCTGTTTGAACGGCTTGAGCACTGCACCTTTTTCGCCTTTGCCATTTATGGTGTCTGTATGACACTGACCAGTGACCTACACACCACATTACACTCTGATAAGGCCATAAGAAGAGATCACACATATCTAAACCCAGACCACTTATCCCTCTCTCTACAAACAGCACAGTTTCTCTCTGTTATCATTTGAACACTTTCAGATTTTTTACCCCTTTATCTGTTCTTTCCATTATGTACTTTACACTTATGCTACAGTTTCATCCAGTTTTGCACTTCACCATTGATCTTTTACTAACTAGGAATAGTGTGTTTCTCAGTGGACAACAACCTCAAGCACTTTAACTTTTCACCAATATCAGGCATGATGTCCCCTTGGTCATTTGTAAGAGCCTGTTAGTGGCTCTGCACTTTTATATACATTTGGTTTGGCCCTTGAATGCTAACATGACCTGAAGATGTATGTTGACTGGAGGCCATGCAGACTGCATTGAGAGTCCTCTCTGAGGTGAAAGAGTTTAGGACCTGTTTAGTCAAAAGGGATGGAGGCGCAATATGTCCAGATCAGGAATGAGGGAGTTGTGGGCACAGAGAGAGAGGGAGAGTAAGAGGTTAAGACATTAGGGAGAGAAGAAAGAGTTATCTTGAAACATAAACTGTTAAGACAATTTATTCAATTTTTTCAACCACATGTTCAGTGTTTTTGGAGAAAAGAAGATTGAAATGCCGCTGTGAGTTTTTTCAAACCCATGTTTCTGTCTGGGATCAACAGGGATGCCCCACCCAAGCAGAAAGGAAATGGAAAAACAGGACTACAGCAGAGTCAGCTAAACCTCTGCCACCATTCAGCCTGCCTAGGCGTGGAAGGCCAGGCGGTGCTCAAATAGAGCTTTATCTAGTTACTGTGAACTGGGAGACAAGAGGGGAAGAGGAGGAGAATGAATCTTGTATGTGGGTGGGCTAGCCAGTTCCAAGTTGACTTTTTGGTTTGACTTTTTGGTTTGTTTCACGTTCTCTCTGGGTGTTTCATTTCTCTCCCTCCATCTACCTCTCTCCATGTGGGGTGAAAGAGAATGAACAATGGACTGGAGTGGATCAGCCCCTTACCTTCTCAGAAAAAAGAGAAACACCGGGGCAGATATATAGGAAATTGCCTCCTAATCATTTGTCATGTGTCTAGGTTCTCCTTTATATCCTAGAACTACTAAATGGTTTTCTTACTGTGTTGCAACCCTTTATAATGTCAAAGTTGAAGACTTTATTGTTAGCCCCTTACTAATACTATTTCCAGTGGACAATGCCCCCAGTCCTGATATGAAAAGCAAACGGAGCTGAATGTCTCTCAGATTCTGGAACTACTGTTCAATGATAGTCTTATCAATGTAGTATTTCATGCTTGTAAATCCCTTTCAACTGTACAACTCTGCAATCTTTCTGTACTTCAGAATAGTTACCTGACGTCTTATCTCTGAAAACCTAGCATTGTCTCTCTGCTTTGTGCCGTTGGCCTTTCTACTTTAAGCGTATTCATTTCTGTGGCGGGTGGGGGTTCACTTCACATGCACTCTATTCTCTGTGACAATTTCATCACTTACTCCCTCACTCTCTCCACCGCCTTTAATAATACTCATCTTAAATGTGTCATTTTAATAAAATAGCTATTAATGAAAATTGACAAATATGGACAAATGTGGCTGCGAGGAGACGCACTACCCTCTGGAGGTGTCTTTTCAGGATGATAAATCAACGTTAATGATGCCTTTTAAACAGATTAGTGTTTCCACCCTTTGACACCCAGAGCTGGGTTTCTTATGTCCCACTCCGCCTGGTCTGGCTTTCAGCTACAGGTTGGACCAAGGAAGAGAATATGCTGTGCCTTCTAAACTACACTCTTATGAAAATATGGGCCTACTATGATATCACTGTTTTAACCTTATGGAACCTTATGTCAGCTGTGTGTGTGTGTGTGTGTGTGTGTGTAATTGCATGCTGGGTTTTGCCTGGTCACTGCGAGGGGAAATGAGGACTATCAGGCCTATTAACCAGTCGTTTCCTGGAGGAAATGTTTCGGCTGGGTGAACATGTGTGTTCACGGGTCAGGATCAAAGGACACAAACACAGACTAAATCACAGACGTCACACTACGTCTCCATGGAGAAGAGGTGATATTCAAAACCAAACGCCTAGCAAGATACAGGATAGGTATTATCATCTTGAAACAATTCCCTCTGTTAGGATGTCACATACGATCATTCTCTAACAGAGTGAATTTTTGTGACTAACAAAATCCTTGTGAAAACACAGTTAATACTGAAAACATTTTAGTGGTTGGTGCACAAAGTTGAAATATAAACCCTTCTGTAACAACACCCACTACTGATGTATGAACATGTTGTGACATGATATATTATGTCCAGCAGAAGGACAATTCAAACAAGCTGCTCATTCCAGACCCCTGACAGCTTGAACAACGATGTTCTGCCAGGTTCATCTAGCACCTGTTTGTCTATGACGCGCCTGATGGAAATGCCACGTCACGTCACAAATTGTTTTGCTATGGTTCTCAGCTCGTTTAATTGATTGCAGTGTACTAGCAGACGTTCTCAATAAGAACCTCCTGGCGTTTTTGCACTTTGTTTTACCAGAGAAGCCTTTCTACGGTGAACCCATTTCCTGTTACAAAGAGCTGGTGAATTCATCATTTCCTGATGCCACCAAACACAAAACAAACAGTGGAGGCGCAACCCTGTAATTATACTGTACGCTTCAGCACTTAAACCTATTAGCCACGAGATCCAATGAAAGGAAGGAGCAGAAAGCTCTACTAGGGTGGGCTTTCTCTGTGTGTGTGTGTGTGTGTGGGGTGGGGGGGGAATTGGAATGTACATGCACTCTTTATCAGACACTAAGTTGTTGGGCCATTTCATTGTCCTTGGTAATGCTGCTTTGTAATTGCCAATTTGATAATGGTTTGTTTTGATGTGTGGACTCTTCTGGGTTGTATGAAACACATATTGTCCACCAGAAATTCTTTCCCCTTTTAGCTTTTATTCTACTTTCTAAGTGCTTGTTCTTTCTCTCTATCTCTTTCTGTCCCTCATTCCCATTTATAGTAGTTTAATCTCTTTTGTAAACGCTTTCATTGTTTTATATTTGAACCTTAAATGCCTGAAGGAATGTCTCCGTGTCCACAGTTATAGAGGGGAAACTATAGTTTCTAGGTGGAAGTAAAAGAGAACTGAACGTGTAAGACCAGTTGAGGAGGTGGAAAAAGCCCAGAACATGCAAAACATATGGCAGAGGGTCTATCAGATAGAGCAGCCAACATTACCATGTCTTTAGGGAGAACAAAGGAAGGTTGAATTTGTGTCTCTTCAGGGCCTGGATGGCAAGCACCAGCTGACAGTCACTTGTGGCACAACAGAACATTTTAGAAATACTAGGAGGATAATGTTGAGCTGGCCAATCAGCAGTCTCCTACACATTTAAGCTGCTTTTTAATAGACTCAAAGAAATGTGAAAGAAAAGTATTACAGTTCACACTGCAGAACACAGATCAGATACTTTAAAGGACAACCCTGACTTTATTATCGTTCTACGCATGTCTACGGCATACTGACATTTCCAGGGTTCATTTCCTCTTCTATAATGTAATTCCCTACTTAGTTAGACTGTGGTAACCTTAGCCACTGGATGAAGAGTGGTCACCCTTTAAATATGGTCAATCCTATCTGAAACACGAAGGGCTTGTCTGTGTGTCATCAGTAGAGTAATAAAGGAATGGAAAGTGTAGTCAGGCGCTGGTACTATAACCCAGCCTACTATTGTTAAGAGAATCCTACTCTGCTATCGTCTCCTGATAGTACTTGATGACCGGAGGTCAAGCCCTTTTCCTTGTTTCCGATAAACAGTCATCCCCTGTCAGATCCACCCCAGACCAGAGAAAACGCCAGGAGTAAACACGGTCCACCACCCTGACCTTTGTGGTCATCCAACACCTTCCTGAGGTTTGATACTGGGGTCAAAACTGTTGTTCAATATTGTAACAGAGCTCTGACAGCTACTAACTGCTAGTGCTGCAGAGGACAACAAGGAAGATGATCTCAGGAGCATTTTGATAGAATTGCTATCCTCAAGCACACCTAGGTTTAACATTTTGTTTTGTTTAGTTATATTTGAATTGGGAGTATTAATGATATTGTTATAAAAAATGTTAGTCTTTTTTGCCAAACCTCATTAGCTGAGCCGGCCAACAAGAGTGAATGTATCTTACTGAGTGAGTGACTGACAGATTGACCGACTGATTGACTACCCCTTGTTAAATAGCGTATTGTTTGGAGACGCAAACTGCTATGCAGGCAACCGGTGTTTGAGCTTCGCTGCAGTCAAAACAAATGATGCATTAGGATTTGTTCAGGATAGACAAAAACGTAAGTAGCTTTAACCTTCAGTAGCTACATTATAGTAAATCTATCACAAAACTGTTATATTGCGACAATTTCTGGTGGATTTTCGAAGTACGCATCCATGCATGCTTTTTGGGGGTAATATAGATCACAACCCTTTGCACATTAAAAGAGGAACGGTTTCCCCAAATCTCTTGCCTTTTCAATTGACTAAAAACTTCATAGATATTGTATCAATGTAATTCACAAATGAAAAATTTACATTGTTGTGCCATGAAATGAAATGGCTTTGACTAAAGATCATCTTCAGTCTTCCTAGCAATTGCTCAAATCTATTGACAATTCGAAGTAATAAGTGAGATACTAATAAACCTATAACTGGCTAACAAGCTGGTAAAACTGCCATTGGCAAAACCCTTATAGTTCATAGATGCTATTTGTGGTGGAAGTAGTTAATTAGAAACGTGAGTCAGTTTACCACAATGCTTAATGATGTCTAGCTAAATATTCAAACTTGGCGTGATGTTAATGCATGACAAAATGATCTGATGTCAAAACGCTATGCCAACACTTTCACTCGTATAGCTCAGTGGCGTCATGGTTAATGACACAGCATTTCACATAGGCCTGTAGCTTTCACTGTACTAATGAGCTTTTACACAACTGTAAGTTGGTGGGCCCGGGAAAGGAAGGTTGGGCTCTTAAAGAGCCTATGTTTTCCTAGCAGCATCACGGCATCTTCCCCATCTCCTCCTTCTCAGCATCAGTTTTCAAGTCACCTGCTTCCTGTCTTTCTCTCCTGGAAGCCCCCCTGGTGTGCTGTTCTTGAGGACTGTGCTTTGCAGCAAAGCTCCGTGTAGGATGATCAAGAAACAGCGTCAACTCCCCATCACTCTGTGTAATCATCTCACAGCAGGGATTGATTCATCCTAAAGCTGAAAATGTGCGTGTGTATGTGTATATATATATATGTGTGTTGGTACAACCTATTACATACTGGAAAAGTGTTCACTGCATTCGTCAATGTCGATGTAACGGGTTGACACAGCAGTAATAAAATGTGATTAAGTTGAACACATATTTGCTGAAGAACCCGACTGGGGGATTGCAATGATCAAAGCTGTGATTTTGGCCTCTCCATGTTTGAATGCTTCCCATGACAGTTAATCCCAGAGGCTTTGGAGTAGATTGGCAGGGACATGCTCGAGACCCTCTCTTGGGGGAAGCCGAGGCTGATATCTCGACGCATGCCCTGAGCCCCTTGGATGTTAGGTGTGAGGTGTAAGGGAGAAGAGCATGGCTTTATGGTCCAGCTGTAAATGACATTTAGTTTACATAAAAAAGCCCATTGATTAGAAAGCCTCCATAAAGCCTTACAATGCCTACATTAGCATTTGATAAATGTCACAGAGTACGGTTATGTTTATGAACAGGGCTCTAAGATGGCATTTTTATAAGGATCACATGTGCTCCTAAGTTAAAAAATGTAGGCGTACACAAAAATAGGGGCAGACAAAGAAAATGTAGTGGAGATAGAGAGTTTTAATTGACTAGCCTCTTCTTCAGCTATGACGTAGGCTGTAACTGAAATGTATGAGTTACATTTTCCCCTATGGTCGTGAAATATCCACCTGTTTCATCATTGCTGACTGAAACGTCCCAGGGTGTTTTTTGTTGGTTTTTATACGATAGCCATCTCTGCATTACGTATGCTTTTTTATATGGTTGTGTTAAACAAGTATTTTTTGTGTTAGCATTCCCCACAAACAAACATGAATGTGTGCCTTGTTTTGCAAATTCTGTAAAGCCAAAACATAAGCATTGTTTCAGATTGAAACTGTAACTATGGGAAAGATCTTTCCCACTCTACGTTGTACTTCTGTTTTCACTCTGTTAGCTGTGGCAATACAAATGGCAAGTCTGGAGTGCTAGCAATAGCTCCTTCTTGTTTTGTTGTTGCCAGCAAAAATGCAACTGTCTCAAACATCATCAGTGGCAGACTGATCTGGTTTCTGTTAATCCTTCCCCATAAAACACTTTTTGATTGTCTTAATCTTTCAACATTGTATGTCTTCTTAAGCTATGAACCTATTACAAGTTTTGTGATATCAACACACTCCTCTGAGGTCATTCCAGTTGTTCATTAAAATAGGTTTTGATTGGCTTATAGAGTTGCGTGTTGCATTATCCCATTTGTAGCTCTTTGTTCATTTGACAATGAAACACATTACTACAACTATGACAGTACGAGTTTTCTGGTGTAAATCACTAGTTCGCAAGTGTGCGCATACTTTAAATTTGCCAGTTGCACACATTTATATTTTGCAGCATTTGCGAGTAAAATAGTCACACTGTAGAGCCCAAAGGAACCCTTTATAAACCACAACATGCAGATATAGATGTTTTGCAATGCATTTATACAGTGCCGACAAAGCCATTATAAAGCATTTATGAGCTTAAATCCTTTGAAGTGGAAACAAATAAATTGATTGGACCTCTCTCCACGCTCCTCTGCGCCTCATGTCCCCAGATAGATCATCCATCTCAATGACTGCCTTCAGGTGGAGCTCCATGGTCAGCTGCCTCCCCAAGGTGGGTGGCTTGTTCCATGTATCTATCGGCATAACCCAGATAAATGCCCAGTGACCAACTGACCAATGACAGGATATGAACTGCCTTCACCCATTTCATGGAAATGGGACTTATTTCAGGTCTAGTGCCTTGTCACACATCCAATAGAACATGGTACATAGTAGATGCTGCTGTCCGTGTATGTACTGGTTCCTGGCAAATGTAATATATTTATTGTGCTGCTTACATCTTGTCTTTGCATGAAGTTTAGGGGACACGGCGATGTTCATCATTGATATAGGTTTGCAAATAGACAACGACCGGACATGGTAGTGGGTTTTAGTGGAAAAGATGCAATGCAATGCTGTTACTGAAACAGTGTGTCTTTGCGGTGTGACAAAGTTGGGTTGCACCGCTGTGTAATGGGATTTGGACGTTTTTAGTGATTGACATGACTGACATGTTTCCCATGACTCTATGCAGGGTGTACCCAAACCTATAGCGGTGGAGCCTTGCTGGGGGAGCAGAGCTGGCGTGCTCACCGTCCTCTTGTGCCTGCCCAGATTCCCTTCAGGAATACCACCGCCTGGTCAGTCTGGTAAGCACCTGTCTCCTCTTAACGACTCCTATCACCCTCCTCCCTTCATCAACGGCCCCCACATGATTAGATACCACTCTGTTATTCTTCCATTTTGGGAAAAATCCTCTGCTGTCTCCGTCTTTCTTCCTTCAAACCTCAATGTTCAAAAGTTTCTCCTCACCTTGCAGGACAGATGAAAACTGAAGCATGACAGAAAAGAAAGGTGGAGGCTCTCTCATCCACTCCCCTTGTCACTCTCATTCCCTCCCTCCCCTTTACCACAACTAGAACTCAATATCTGCCAGACTGTCTTATTTCTTGTCTTCTGGCAGTTCAATTTGGGAACCTGTGTACGATCCATGTTTGGATGCACACAGATAAACCAGATCTACAGGCTTTTATGGGCTTTGTTTTGAGAGACAGAAAAGGCCATGTTAAACCGGGAGGAATTAACAGGCTATTGGATCGATTGTTCCCCCCGATAGGTTTTCCAGCCGAGCCCAGACAAGCTCAAATTTCTCCTGAGAGAATCTGTGATATTTCACAGGTGCTAACTGTGCTGCCTTGCTGTAGGTAAATTAATAGCTAGATGACCATTTGAACGGCACAGTGTCAGTGAGAGGAGACTGGCAATGCTTTCGGCAAACATTCAGCGCAGTCAGGATACATCAAAATAGGTATTGTTCCCTCTGTGTGTCTGTGTGAGTGTCAAGAGTGACATTTTATCCATCTTCTCTCTCACTGTCCCTATCCCAACTCTCACCTATTTTCATGTTTTTCCCTTTTCAATTCTATATCCCCGGAAGCCCAGGTCTTTCTTAGTGAGGGCTCATTATGTGCAATTAATCAGCTGATGTGAAAGAAGGTATAAAAGTGACTGTGGGCAAAAGCCTGTTGAATGTGGCAGAAGTTAGGGACGAAGCTGTGGTTCTCATGCTGTGTTTTGTGGTTTGAGTGGTGTGTGAAACAGTAACTACCCTAACATCTGCCTATGAACCATTGCTGTTGCTCTGAAATTTATCTACAAAACATTGATAAATATACATTTTAATCTCAGATGGGCACCCTAGTAGCATCGTAACACCAAAATGAACCATGCAGAAAGGATTTTTCTGTGAAAACCCCTGTGTAGAAATTGTCTGAATTCACACTGTTACAACAGAAACATGTAGACTATGTTGGATGATACTGGATATAATGTGAAGTTTTGTGTAAATGACTTTTTCGCTGAGTACTATGCTTTCATCTATGTGCTGCTAGAAGCAATGGGAGATATGGGGGGGGGAAAAGGTCAGAAGTTCATACAGAGATCGCTAGCAGCGCAAACACTGAAAGAGAGAAGGCGAGCGTAACAGAAAAGGGGGTAGTAGTCTGTTTTATTCATCTCCCTAACCCACCCACTTTCTCTCTCACTGCCTTTATCTTTCCATCTCTCTCTCTTTTCTCCCTAGAAAGGCCCTTCTCGGGTCAGAACTGTTTCACCACTGATCTGAGTGTGGAAGTGAAGTCACTTTAGGCAAGCTCAGGCCCTTCCCACCGCTCTCTGTGGACTCACTTCAAGAGGAATGTTACATGAGCCCAAGTTATATTTTCTTGTTTGTTTTCATCTCTCTTATCGTTCCTTCCTCTGGCAGCATCGCCAATATCTGAGCCCCTTACTATGAGCGAGAAGAGGATGCGGTTGTTGGTTTGTGAAGGGAAAGGCATCCGCGGCATTTATTCTTCGAATATTTGAAATAAAGTGACACTTTCAAACAGTCACTTGTGCCTCCCTCCTCACTGCGTATGCGATGGTTCAGAACTATTGTAACCCCCCTGTTAGGGTCCTAAGAGTTTCTCTGAATTCGGGATTAAGGAGCATGGGTGTTGGAGGCTGGGGTTTCTGTGGCGGGTTGAGCAGCGCACAGTCCTTTCTGGTACGAAGCTCAAGCACATTGTTCTTTAATGCTGAAATCAGCAGAGCGGAGGCTCCCAAGATAGCACAGGTGGATAAAGGGCTGATCTTCTCAGGGAAAGGAGTTCCATACCCACCATATCCATACAGCACACCATGGAAGAAATTTCATCGACAAAAATAGTAAATGTTTCTGTTGTATTAGTTGTTATCTGGTAGAGACAATCTGCCTGCACATAACCCAATACACACACACAGACAGGCACATAATTCTCTCCACAGATCTTTCTATGTGTAGAGATTACAACCTGCTGAAGCGGTCAACTTCCCTAAACCCTTGTGGGTCACCGGCTTCACAGTGCTCCATCAAGGAGAACAGAAGGAGAACCAAATCCCTCCTCTCTGACGTTTATCACTACCATCTTCCAACACTCCCCTGCAAACACAGACTTCCTGAGAAGTGATGGGTCTAACCAGGACTAATGTATTCCTTTAGTCCAACATTTTAGTAGGGAAAATTGTATTTATGTGCTCCCTTTGTTTCCGACCTACTGGGAGAGGCTGCTTTAGTGAGAACGTCCCCAAATGTAGGGATGTTGGCTTTAACATTTAAACATGTCTGAGGGAGTATGTGCACTTTTAAAAGTCAAGCTTCTTAGAGAGGCTTAAAGCTGGAGCTAGATTGGCACCTGGATAAAATATCTCTCCAAAAAACAGACATTGTCCTATTTATAAGAGAGAGGCAGAAAAGTGATGGGTGGATGTCTGTCTAGCAGCCATGGTCCTTGGTATCCTCAGTACCTCTCATGTTTAAAATCTTCACCTGCTTTTCTTTTACTAATGTGTCTTCGCTATCTCCTTCCTCGTTGTTGTGATTCCCTTACTGGTTGAGAAGTAGGTCAGGATGGGGAAGAAACCATCTGCCTGCCAGATAACAGTGGGTTCTCAGGAGTTTTAATAGTCTCAATACAAGCACAGCAATCTCATTCTAATCAGCGATAATCTGCCTATTCAGAAGGAGAGGTGTACCAGCTATGACAGGGAGAGAAATATGTAGAGAGACAGAAAAAGTGATGGATACAGAGACATGTTGATTTGCAAAAGAACAGCATTATGTGTGACAGAGATTCAAGTTCAGTCACTGGTAAAAGTCCCTTCTCGTGCCCATATCACCCAATGACTAGCGATTTGCATTTGGTCATGGTGTGTAAAGATAATGGTGTCTCTCAGCCCCAGGTAACCTGTTGGTTGATAAATCCCTTGGAATGTCCTGAGGCAGCAGTGGAAGTCAAGGAAGAAAAAACAATCAGGGTCCCAAGTACCTCTCTCGTTCTGATCCATCTCTCTATTGTTATTTCTCTCTTTGCCATGCTGCCACCATGACACCCTGCTCTCCATCATAGCCTTGTGGTCGCATGGCCTGGGCTTTTCCTAAGCTCATTAAACTAACGTGTGCCGATAAATTTGTTCAGGAAAGATTTAAGCCTACTGAACAAATATGATTGTTCTTTTTTCTCTTGATACCTTAACGCTAGCATAGGTTGTTCTCTTTCTAGGCATGGTGTCTTTGCAGGCTTGACTGGACTACAGTGTTGTCCTGTTGTCCTAAAGTGATCACAGATAATCTTTCTCCTACTGTTCCCTGAGTGGGTGTGTAGACAGCGGATTGTCATTGGTTGTAGAACCAAATGTGATTTAGAGCTTGTTGACCCTAAGTGGAACCTTTATATACCCTTCCATTCACTGTCAAATATCTGTACTAGTTAGGGAGTAGGAGTTTTCAGGGATTTAAAGCGACTGCTATGTATGTACCACAATGTTCACATTGTCAGGTGAAGATACAGACGGGTGACAAATTAAAGGAAAACCCTGAATAAATGAGTGGAGGAACATAGCAAATGCAGATGCTTCCATAAAAGTGTACTGCATGGTGTAATTAAGCAATTAACATCCTATCATGCTCTGTGTCATGTATAGAAACACTGAGTAGGCCTAGTTGACTTCGAGTTTGGATCAAGATGGCAAGAGGAAAGGATCGAAGGGACTTTGAATGAGGGTTCATTATCTGTGCCTTCCAGGATGACTATGCCCTCATCCACTGGGGACTGACATGCTATGGTCTTTGCAGTCACCAGATCTCAAACCAATTGAACACCTATGGGACATTTTGGAATGTGTTAGACAGTGTTCTCCACCACAATCATCATTATGAAAACACCAAATGATGGGATAAGAATGTTTCATCCTGCCAGTAGAGTTTGCGAGACGCCAAGGCCCACTGATGCTCTTCTGGTGGCTTGTGGTGGTCCAAAACCTTACTGACACACTTTGTTGTTTCTATTTTAATTCTATCCAGTCTATCTACTTTGGACAAGGATTTCACAGACTACCACTTTTTCATATGATTTTATTTACCTTTAACATTACTCTTGTAGATTCTAACTCTTAATTATGCTATGTAAATAATGTACCCCAAAGGATAGCTCATAGAAACATCGTGGATGATCAGCAGAAGTACCGAAACCTAATCCTGAAGGTCAAGCAGCTGTTGTGGTCGTTATGGGAAAGTAACTCTACTCCTGTATTGTCAAAGAGATTATGCTAATTCCATTGCCAGTTTATTATGTACACCACTCTGATCACAAAAATGATCACACTTGGCCTTGGCTTCCTATATAAAGCAGATAGATTTTTTTCAATTTAACATCCAAACAGGCAAAATGAGAGGCCTAAGTAGATTTGAGCATTGTTGGAGACAAATTCACCAATTATAGTGTCTAAAATGTTTGGCTTCTTGGTATTTTCCCACTTCAGGCTCCAGGGCTTAGACAGAGTTTTGGGGAGCAACAGAATCCAGTGGGTGGTAGTCCTTGTGGCAAAAACACTTAATTGATGAGAGGTCAATGAAGAATGGCAATAATCGTGCAAGCCAACAGCCAGGCCTGAAACAGGCAAATAACGGTTCATTACAACAGTAGTGTGCAGAAGAGCATAACTCATTGGCCCTTGTCACAGATGGGCAATTGCAGCAATCAACCACACTGGGTTCCAATGCTATCGGCTAAAACCAGAAGAAACGACTCCAGTTTGAAAGCATTCACCAAAACTGGACAACTGAGAAGTGCAAAAACATTGCCTGGATCAATGATCCCAGTTGAGTTTACTTGAGTGGCCTGTGCAGCCCCAAGACCTCAACACAATAAAGGGTCTTTGGGAAAAGATGGAATGAACTGGTCACAGCATGAATGTACAGCTGTCCAATCTGCAGCAACTAGATGATGCCATCAACATCAGCATGGACAAACAACCCTGTGGAACATTTCCCAGAGGTGGCTCCAGAAAAATGAGGAATTACCACCAGGGAGCTGGCCTTGCGTCCTAGTAGGGGCCTTACGTCCTGGCATGTGACTACAGGGAATCAGAGCCAATTAAGTGCACCCGAAGGCACTCATCACATGTTCTCCTCATGTGGAGTACATGGTGGAGCAGTGTGTCAAGAAGCAGAATTGCTCAGTGAGATTTCCTTCAGAAGATATGTCTCGATCTTTGACTCTTGAACCTTCCAGGGAGCTGCTGTGATATGTGCTAATTGAAGAAGAATTCAGGGGGGACTGCTTGCATGTATGCAGAGGGTAGACACAGGTGTTGGCAACTGCATAGGCAGCTGAGCGTAGCGACATACTATTAATGTCTATGCTATTGTAACTGGCAGAAAAGTCTAAATGTTCCCAAACTGGAGATTTCAAGTTTTGGAGACTCTAATTCTGGTTCATTGACCACAACACTAGTTATTTTCTAACTTTTTCATGAAACAGTTTTATATAGATGAAAAGGTTTAATTCAGAATTCTAAAAAAATATTTAATGATAATTTGTCAAGTGTGGAGAATGTAACCTTTCAGGGTGAGCCGTGAGATGGTTTCTATCCAGAATCAGTGCTGACTTTCCACCTGAGTGTTTTCAAAGTCAGACTTTTTAGTGGCAGTGTTACATGTAGTCATAGCTATATAAGAAGTGGAAGGTTAAAGGTTGTAGTTGTAATTTTGAGTGAAGCTGGTGACAGGTAATCTGGTCTGGTTTGGCTGCACCAACTGGACACATCAGCATGCAGACTGAAGTGTCAGCCCAGGCTCTTTTCTCTCCTCCACCCACATCTTCATCCATGTCTGTATCCCTCTGTAACTCAGACTTCTTGTTCTGTAATCAGTGCTGAGGGTTGGCCTCCTGACCCTGGCAGCATAAGGTGCTGGTAAAGAGCACTGAGGTGATTGTTGCTTTGCCTGCCTATACAGTGCACAGTGGTTTGACCATTCAAACATACGCACCCCATTGCGCACACACTCCTAATTGGCTTTCCTTCTGAAAACATTCAAAAAGTGTCCAAATTCGAGAGATTTTCTATGTTAGGGTTTCATCAGATCACTAGTAAAAGCATATTGTATTTGTTAGCGTCGGCTATTACGGCTATTCTTGGTTGGAAGATCCACATTTAATTTATATATTCATTCATTTTCTCTTTAGAGTTTTTAAATGAGTCTGAGGTACAAGAGAAAAACAGCCACCGTGATGGACAACACTGTTAATTTGATGCCTGGCATTGATGGAGCTGCTTCAAGTTGGTCGTTTTGCACACATACTAAACTTCTCTCAAACTTCCAGCATTCGCAGGCTTGCTTGGCCAGGTGAGGCGCATCACAGCCTTTTTTCACTATAGCACTACGACCAGCTGTTGGTGTGGTTCTGCTGAGGCAGGACATGAGGCACAGAGTTGGGGAACATCCTTTTAATGTTTATCCTCCACGTAAAATCAACAAACTGAAGCATAGCACACAAAACACTGACTCCAAACAATGACAGACAACTAAGGGACACAGAGGGCAATTTAAATAGGATCCCCAATCAGAGGCAATAGGGAACAGCTGACTCTGATTGAGGATGATTAAACAGCAATGCACATAGAGGTGCCAAGAGGCACCCCCGCCAAGACCTGACAGCTGTGTGCTTAAAGAGAAGCAGTGGTTTCTGGACCTGCCTTTACACAAGGCAAGCAGCTGATTGACATGGTGACCCGGTGGAACAGTGTGCTGGAGATTCCAGAAATGTTCCTGGTGCTGCAGCCCGAAATATCGGCGTCTCTTCAAATGATTTGTAGTTAGCAAACGATTCGTGCTTTTTGAACAACATTTTACTGCCTCGTTCGAACATCATTGACTTAAATAGTATGAGTCATAATCTCCACAGAACCTTGAGGCACAACTGGAAGTGTCTTTCGGTTCTCACGCCATTCACTTCTTCCATAGGGGAATTGTTAGATCCACTTCAAATAAGCTGTGTGAGTCTAAGACCACCTCGCCATTTTCATAATTGAGTATTTTCCTTGTCAGTGTCAGTTACTACTCTACATAAAATGTCCACTTCGCTACATTTTGAAATAAATACTTGAAATGTTTTCAAATCTATGCACCTTTTTAACATTTCACCAAAAATATCTGCACACTTACATTTTTAAACACCCGTTGCCATATGAGACCCTTATATAGATCTAACACATTTTGGTGAAATCTAAACTTCTAGCACATATGCTGAGCTTCATGAATTTAAAGTCAAAATATTTGCTCTGTCTACATTGCACAGGGAAAACCATCCCTTTTGCATTTGGTGCATCTAAGGACATATGTGTCTCTCAGTGCAAAATGATACAACATTAAGACAATTTGATATTTGAACACTGAAACCCACTCAATACAGCTTGCAGTTGCAGTTTTTCTGTTTATTAATGGCTGCATACAACCAGACTTTTTTCCGGTCCTAATGAGTATACTGGCCTAGCCTACCCTGTACAGACGGTAAGCCATGCTGAAAATCCATATTAACTTCAGTGTGCCAACAAAACCCCGGAACATTAGCGTCTGGTGTTAGTGTTTTTTTTTTGTACTGCATCATCGCAAAAACAGCTCGTATTGTTGTTTTGAGAAAAATAACATTCAGCAGCCCAGAGCAGCATGGAGCTACACATCAGTGATCTTTAGCCCCTCGTTGACTCATGCTGAACTCTGATATGTGAGGGCTCGAGTTGGGAGTAGGGAGAATGTTGCTAGGGAGCTGGGATTGGGTTTATGCTGGCAGGTGGAAGCAAGCACATTTTTGGACAACTGCGTATACCTGCCACACTGCTGCGGTCTTACTTGAAGCTTACCTTTTCTGTCTCTCTACCTCTTCCCCCCTTTTGTTCCCTCCCCCTCCTCCCCCCTTTTGTTCCCTCCCCCATGTGTTTTTCCCTGTAGGCATTGCCATCGCCAGCGCTCTGATCGACACCTCACAACAGAAACCTGGAGACTTCAAAGACAAGTACTATGGCCTGAAGAACCGAAAACCGCACGCACTAACACATCAGGGGACCTGTGTTTGAATCGCCTGACAAACGGGAGGCATGAGTGAACCTGAAAGGACTGCAAACACTCGGTTTTCTAATGCGTTTTCTGTACCTTTTTCTATCTGTTCCTCATCAACACAGTGTACTGAAGTGAACCTGATAACAACGGAAGTCCTCCATTGACACGTTGAGTGTCAGCAATGTGTGCCTCCTCCCTTCTACTCCATGTAATGCAGTGCATCCAGAATGACTTGTCTGCTTTCTGGTTGGATCTCTGCCCAGCCAGGCGGATTCTGGACATCTCATTGGCCCGCAGCCAGGAAGTTGGTAGTCTGCACTTCCTCCCCGTGGATAGGAGCAGCAGGTCGCCACTAAAGATTTGACTGTGAAGTCTGAAAGAACAATGCCAATTGCTGGTGAGATGTGTGGGCATTTTGATACAAAGATGAAGAAAAAAGCTCCCTCAAGTGTTTTCTTTTAATGTATGGTCTGTCCAAACCGGGATAACATGGACGGAGCTGTCTAGGGGTTTAAAATATTGCTTCGCTGACATAATGTATCCTGTAGAGGGTTCAGCACTGATTTCCAGTCTGCACTAAGAGCCATGACAGTTGACATGCAGTACTTGTATGTCATGGGCCAATTAAGAAATCAGATGCAAACACCAGCAAAAAGGACTGAAATCTGGTGTATCACTATTTTATTTTGCCTCTGTTTTATGTTTAAGGTCATTGTCTAAGAGCCATGGCATTATGATTATTCTGGCATTCTAATGCATGTCCTTTCCATTTGTCATATCGCTGTGATGTGAACATATTTCTCGTCATCCATCAACACATATCCTTTATACATAAAGACTCCTTGGTGTATTAAGTGTAGCTTTAGAATACACATTTTTATTACTACTCATACGGTTTTACTTTATTTTATTGCAGTTGTGTATGACTGTTTTTCTAAGAGAATAACAAGGGCATATGGTCATAAAGGCAACTAATAAGAAATGGTACTTATTTCCAATGTTTTCATGTAATAGAAATATTATTCACTCATCAATATACAGGCACATTCATTTGTCCACGAAGCTGGACCCTCTATTCAACCTATATCATTCTGAGGCCCTGTTCCAAATTGTTACATCAGTTTCTTTTACTCCTCTTTATCTGGAACATCTTCAAGGAAGGAAGGAAGCATGCAAGTATTTAAACGGTTCGGTCGGGTTTTGGATCCTTTAGTTCCTTCATACTCCAGTATCATATGAAGAAATTCTTTGTTTACATTTTTTTTCCTTTGTACTTGGTTTTGGCATTTGGGCAGTTAATCTGTTTTCTCTGTATCACTTTGAAGTTCAAGCTCCGTGTGTTTTTTATGGATAGATCAGATCTGACAATGTAAATAGTATCAGATAACATTTCTTGACTCATTACTAATACTTTTTAAAATTCAATTGTAACTTAATGAAATTCTTACCACCGATATTTCATGAAATTAATGTAATAATTTAAAAAAATTCATACATCCCTATGCCAATCTCCTTTAACTGGGGAAAACCTAAAGGATGATATCATCTTCGCCACTATGCAAAGCCACCCATCAGTCAACCCAATCTCAACTCCAGCCTCTGATATTTACAGATCAGTCAAATCTTTCTCAGTATTTCATCATTTTATTGTTTTGTTTCTACAGTGATATCTTACAAGGGTCTTGAACCTCACACCTGTACAATACCTGACAAAAAGTGCATGGTCCAATCACAACCTGATATAACATCACAACCATTCCTGGACATGACACCAGAAAGGAGCCACTGATGGACAGAATCAAAATAAATAATCCAATCATTTTGTTCCCCTGCTGCAGAATCTGTACAGTCCTGAATGTTACATTTTCTTTTTTTCGAGTTCTTTTTGGGGAAAGTATTCTATATAATGTTAAACTAAGATGCTCAATGTCAATACTATGGTATGAGTACATCAAAAATCTGTCCCCAACTGAATGGATTTTTATTTGGCACAGCAATGAGACCTTTGACCCTAGATTAAAAGGATACATTTGATGATTTAAATCTCATTCATGAGAATGATATATTCATTGAATTGCTCATCTTCTATTAATACATTTCTAGTTTTATTCACATTATTTCTTGAATTTGTACTGCACTCCAAAAAAGATACGTGTGTAATCCACACAACAGTGAGTGTTAATCACATCGGTTTTGAACATTACTTATACCTGTCTTGGGAGCCTGCTGGAGCGCCAGTATTGATGGAAATATTTCCAGAGTGTTATAAGCTTTAAGCAAGAGGTTCAAAGCTTTACAGTGTTAGTTTTAACCCCCCAGATTAATTAGATCAATAAATAAATGTTACCTTATCTGGTTCGTCATTCCAGACAAAGTGAAATACTATATTCTGACATTATTACTAAAAGGATTCTTTTGGAGTCATTAAGCCCATTATTAAAATATTTAAACTTCCATGTCACTGAAGAATTTCAGTGCAACATCCACTTAGATTAGCAGTTCTTTCCATGGTTTCAGAAGCTAATTGTATTAATCGTGTTTACACTTTTATCCAAAGCATAAAATGTCCTGTGTTGCATTTTGTTTTGTCTCATAGATAATTGTAAACATAACCTAATATATGGTCACTTAAATGTACATATGTAATGTATACATTTGAGAAATGAAATGTTCACATGGACTCTCCATGTAATGTTGAAATTTGTATCAATGCAGCTCATCTCATTATTTTGTTCTTATGGGCATATAAGGTGAAGTTACAATAAAAAATACTGCTTTATACTGTGATTTAGTTAAGACTCCGTTGCATTTTATAGCTTCTTTAAGGATCTTATCCATTGATGTCAATATGATTGATAAACAAGCAGAAATGTTATTAGTGGTTCCGACGAACTAAAAAGAAGCTAAATACATTGCAGACAAAAAGCTATTTCATCCAATTTACGTTAGCATGTAGACATTACAAATAACTGAACATGTTTCAAAAATGTAAAATAACCATACAGCTAATACAACGCAGCTAGACTAGGAAGAGAAAAGTCCGAAAGAAACGGACATCAGACACCTTGATAAATTAACTTCAAGGATATCTTTGTTTGATCACACTGTTGGAAACATTTGTAAAGTGTCCTCTGTTGGGGCTGTCACATTCAAGTTTCAGAAGACTAATACTGAAAGTCAAGTATATCTAGGATGTATAAAAACACATTTGTTTGTGAGAGTAAAAAGTTCATACTGTAAAACAGACTACTGTTGTAGAGCCCCTGCTCAACCACAAAATGCAGTAGACGTCACTGGGGCTTTTTTACCAGTCTACAATAGAAGAGTAGAGCTTGTACCTTTCTTTGGTGAAAGCCCTCAATGCCTAAAAACGGTTGAGTATAGTAGTGAAATGGTAGATAATCACTACAAGGCCACACATTGCCCAAAATGCATGACACTTCTACCATCTAATAAATTGTCTCACCATAGAACAGTACAGTTTCCCTTCCCAAAACTCAAATTACCTACTTAAAGAAAAAACATTTGACATATTTTCATTATTCACACATTAGAAAACTTTTGTCTACAAAATGTTCAAATGAAACAAGGAAGCAGTTGTAGGCTTTCCTGCTATTTTACACAACTAGTTGTCTCAAAACAAGACAGAGTATATTGCAGTAAGAACAAATAGTAACAACATGATCAGTAGAAGCCTAGGGAAGACACCCTGTACCACACTTACAGTAAAAGAAGAGACACTATGATTTCTAGTGGCAGAGACCTTGCCATTCCATTTGGAGCCAACATGCGCAGTGTGCAACATTATACAGTGAGGGGGGAAAAGTATTTGAGCCCCTGCTGATTTTGTACATTGGCCCACTGACAAAGAGGCCAAAGTCTATCATTTTAATGGTAGGTCTATTTGAACAGTGAGAGAGAATAACAACAAAAACATCTAGAAAACATGTCAGAAATGTTATAAATGTATTTGCATTTTAAAGAAGGAAGTATATATTTGATTCCCTCTTCATCAGAAAGATGTCTGGTTCCCAGATGTCTTTTATACCAGTAACGAGCTGAGATTAAGAGAACACTCTTAAAGGGAATGCTCCTAATCTCAGCTCGTTAACTGTATAGAAGATACCTGTCCACAGAAGAAATTACATTTCAAACTCTCCACAATGGCCAAAACCAAGGAGCTGTCCAAAGATGTCAGGGACAAGATTGTAGAACTACAGAAGGCTGTAATGGGCTACAAGACCATCACCAAGCAGCTTGGTGAGAACAGTTGGTGCGTTTATGGAAGAAACACAAAAGAATTGACAATCTCCCTCATCTGGGGCTCCATGCAAGACCTCACCTCGTGGAGTTACAATGATCATGAGAACAGTGAGGAATCAGCCCAGAACTAAATGGGAGGATGTTGTCAATGATCTCAAGACAGCTGGGATCATACTCACCAAGAAAACAACTGGTATCACTACGCCTTGAGGGACTGAAATCCTGCAGCGCCCGCAAGGTCCCCCTGCTCAAGAAAGCACATGTACAGACCCGTCTGAAGTTTGCCAATGAATATCTGAATGATTCAGAGGAGAAATGGGTGAAAGTGTTGTGGTCAGATGAGACCAAAATCAAGATTTTTGGCATTAACTCAACTTGCTGTGTTTGGAGGAGGAATGTTGCCTATGATACTAGGAACACCATCCCCACTGTCAGTGGGCAAATGTAAAAAATCAGCAGGGGGTCAAATAATCCCCCCCACTGTATTTAACTTCATGAATAAGTCTGGCATTCCTCCTCGTTTAAACAATTTTATCCTACATACATAATCACAGGTCTTCAAAACTAACTTTTCAGCAATTGGCTTACCTAAAGGCTAATAAGATGGCACAGTATTTGACCAAACATAGGTTAGCGAAATCCATGTTAGTGCAATATTTACGAATGAGGAGCAGCTCATCTCATTATTTTTGCTCTATTTGCATATTGCATGTGCATATTATGTAATGTTTCTATGAAATGTTGATGTTTCTCCATACTGTAATTTAGAAATGGTTTCTTTTAGAATATAATTAATTCTCAAAGTGAACCCAGCATCGCAGGAATTACGTAAATATGTTCACTATTTGGAAAACCGCAATGATGTTTTGTATGAACATATCAGCAGTGCCATTAGAATTAATATCAACATATCCCAGTGCTATTGGTGCATAATGACTAGCAATTACGTTGTGTGAATATATGAGAAGAGCTGTTTACCTACCATCCGTAACCAGCTGCCAAGGGGCCATTATTAACTTATTCATAGCCAAATGGAGAGGATGTTTGGTCGGGCGATGTGGTCAGTGGTCAGGTATGGTGGAAGGGTGTTTCAGCAACCGGTTTTCTGCAGCCTAACCTTAAATCATTAACCGTAAATTGTATTCCTAATGAGAAATGTTTTATTTTCAATTGATTTACGCTAAGGGTCAATGTCATCTAGAGCCTTTAAGGACCAATCGCACTGGGGATATGTTGATAGCGAATGTAAACGCACCCATTTATGTTAATATTGAAAGTAATTCCTGAGAGGTATGGTTACAACTACAACTAAAGGCACACAAATGTAAAATCCACTTGAACTTCTGTTGAAACAGTTAAAGTGCAATAAGGTGATGAAACACTGAATAAAACGTGTGAAAGTAATGAAAAGGGGACTGGTTAATAATTCTGGCGGCACATTTGATTGTCGAACTTCAGATTGTGACTGTATTTAAGAAAAAGAAGAAACAGAATCAGAAGAGTAAGGTTAGATAAACAATCTGAAGCATGGTGGATTTTTTTTTTCCTTACTTTAAATGAAATAATGGGCAGAAAGACCAATTCAGCTCAATCTTTAAATTACAGCAGATTGCTCATTCATCACAACCTCATGATGTAGCCAATGATTTTAACTGATAGTGGATTGACAAGAATGATAGGCCAACATAAGTGTGAGATTTCATACTCTTGTGAACAAAACCCAATAAAAGTTGCCATTAATGAAGTTGTATTTTTTTTGCCTCATAACCATCTGTGCTTGACATGGAGCTTTCAGGATTGCAGTATTTTCTTTTTTTGGCATCACGAACAAATTAAAGACACTGTTGAAAGATGGGAAACCACAAAAAAAGATATTCTAAATCAAATTTCACTGACATTAGGAATCAGTTATCAAAAAAACAATATGATTGATTGGATGAACATATTTTAATAGCAACAATTTCCCATTTAATCATTGGAGCCTTCTTTATACAAGAATGCTACATTCAGACAATGCTGCAAAATCCTCCTGGCACCCCTAGGCGATCAACTCTAGGCGATGAGAGTGTGGTTATCCGGATCTTTGTATGTAATCTGAACACAGATTTAGGCAAGATTAACAGAAGTGGCGGGTAAACGCAATTCTCAACAAGAATGCTTATACTCCATTGCAGTGTTGAAAAAAAATATCTTGACCCTGCATTTAGATTAGCCACATCCTCTGCCATATCACGGATTTAAGGGATTTAAGGGATTTTCACGGACTAACATATTTTTTAGAATGCTTTTCTAACGTGAAAAATATTTCTAGTGTGGTATTCATCAAGGTTGTCAGGTTGGGTCTCTACTGATTCAAATGTTAACTGATGACCTACAGCTATGTTTAAACAAAGCCTGTTTGACTGTGTATTCTGAAGTCTCAACACAACACAGGTCAGCAGTCAGAGAAGGGAAATGTGTGCAGAGGAAGGAAAGTAGGGTTTAAAGAAGTGGAATCGGGACAAAAACGGAGATGGGAGACATGACATGATGTAATATGATCAGAAAAATAATTTATTTCACTTTTTTTCTCCAAAACGTGTGCCACAATTATTGGAAAATGTCTGCAAAATCTATATATTCCCAATAAAAAGTTCACCTGAGCGATTAGGATCACCAGAGTGGTAAACCATTACTTACGGTTTCACTGGGGTATGAATATAAGGTGACACATGCTACATTTCTACAGTCATCTATCTCTATGGAAAAGAGCAGCATGAATCATGAAAGGGCCATAAGAAAATAGCTCATTGGTTGAAAATGCAGATGTCCACTATCTAGGCAATAATTACACAGTTTAAAGCAACTGGAGATGTTAACAATAGACCTGAAAGATGTGTGTCTATTGTCCCCATGCACAGTTTGAATGATTGCTCAAGTGGCCAAAGCATCTACAAGGAGAACAGCTGGAGAATTGCGGACATTAGTTGGGTCTTGTGGTCAGAAAGTCTCCAAAACTACAAATCTGCCACCTACATAACCACAAATAGTTTGAGGGGTGCCCTAAAAAGCCTTTGCGGTCATCAAACAAACTCAACTGCCTACAGCGTGCCAAACATTACTAGAACTTTCAGTGGAACCAGGCTCTAATGCTCAGACGAGACCTAAACAGCTTTGTAAAAACAAACATAGGTGGGTTTGGTGTAGACCAACATATAGTGGTGGATTTTCTAAGGAAAACTTATGATACATGGTACTCCAAGTACCAGCAGATATATCAAAACCTGAATGCCTCTGCATGCAAACTTTTGGATCTTCCAGCTGGACAATCATCCAAAGCACACCTCAAAAGCAACACAAAATCACTGAACACAGAATCAAGTTTTTACCATGGCCATACCAGTCCCCAGAACTAGACCCCAAACAAGCCTAGACCAGCATGTTTGAATGATCAGGAGAGATTCTGTATGGCGTGACGGTCTCAGATCCCTTCATGGGTTTTCCAACCTCATTCTGAGCGGTTATCTTAGCAAAGGAAGGTTGCACAAAGTATTAAAAGAAAGGATGCTAATAATTGTAATAATAAATTTCCTCACTCAATACCTTCCTTTTCGACTTTTTCGGAAAGCAAAGTTGGTGGTCTCTTAATTTCTTCTGGAGCGGTATTTCTTTCTACTCATCATGTTTTGAAGTGGACTTTCTAGGTTCACAAGGCATGAAATGCACTGGATATCATCTTTATTGGCAAGCTTTGTGCGGAAATTAGCTTATAAAGTATAGCATGAAAAGAAAAGTCTCCATGGGTGGACAATAGATAACATCAACGTTAAACTTGAATGGACATTGGTGGACATAGGTCAGCGAGGTGGGGGAGAGAACATTTCCACTTTGAAGAAATTAGTAGCCCTATATGCCACTACTCTAATCAGACACACTCAGACTGAGAAAAACAAAATCTGATAAAAGGAGAGCTGCTGAAGTAGTTTTTTGGCTTAAACATGGCGTTTTCAAGGTCAAAACATCAAGCGCCTGAAGGGAAGAATAAGCCAAGATGAACCCAGCCATGTTAACTGAAATTGGACATTATGCAATGCTACCAGAGACCATGAATTCTACATGGGCTGTACAGGGACGAGAGAAAAGATTAGTCTCTGGAGAGTGGTGTGGCGCACTGTTCAGTTTTGGCGCCAGAGCAATTCAATCATCACCAGTTCCATGGAGACAAGGTAAACAATATAGTCTGTGAGTTCATATACCTTCCAGGTACGTTGTTTGCCCAAAGCGCTTTAAGCGAGTGTATTGCCTTACGGCACAGCAAGAGTAAATTGCTGCTAATATTTTAAACATTTTATGTTTATGTTGTTTAAATTAAAATGGTGTGCACAACAACTGATCTGTTCTAAATAGGCTCTTTGTTAGTTCCATTTTCTGCAAGAGACATTTGAGTTTGTCTTCGGGGAATGTAACACAATCACATTCTTTCTTAATAGACGCTGACTGGCCAGCCACTCACACCTCATTGTGAAGACACAACCAATCTAAATTCACATGATTGATGCCACATACAGACATCAATCTTTATGCCATTATGTTCTGGGATTGGTGGGTAATTTCCACTTCTAATAGTTAATGACTCAGCGGGACCAGCAGTGTTACAAAGCATAGGATTGTCCCCTGAACCCACACACCCACAGCTCCACTATCTGGGGATAATGGGTCTGTGTTCTATCCCAAATGACCCTGGCCACTGTCACTATTGCTCTTTACCACAACCAAATGGGCCTTCCGCTCACACCGGACCAGGAACAAAAGAGCAAAGGAATTAAAATAAAGAATAAACTGTAGTGACAGAAATAAAATAAAAAAATAAAAATATTGAATATGTTAAGAGTGCTGGCATCACACAGGTCTCTGGCGTGTGTGGGAGACGGACCAAACACACCTTACCATTATATTATTATGATTATAAAACCGTGGAATAACCAAAACAAACAAACATTTTAGTATTCATGAACCGTTTGTCCTGTGACCGATTTTCCATGGGGCTTCAGTGGGCTCCACCAACTTCCATAAGAGTTTTATGAATTGTGAATAAACGCCTATCTAAATGACTAAATGTGTATTTCACTTATTTTCTGGTTTTACAACCTATATTAAAGTTGCAGTCAGGGATTTCTTTATGAAACTTTTGTTCATAAAAAAAATGTATGTGCAATATGTTGTTGAAAGGTCACCGATCACTATCATAACTCAATCAAGAAATTGCAAGTTTAATGCGAGTAGTATTGATGACGAGGCAAAACTCGACATATACTGTACATTACATAGCACAATGTTTTCGGGGATGCTTTTTGGCTTGACAGTGCCACTAACAACTTGTGGCCAGAATTGTGAACTGCAATTGTCAATCTGCAGACATTATGGTTACGTGCTCTACCTAACGTAGTGTTTATAATCTGTATAGTGCCGAAATTTAAATGGTCGGATAAACAAGAATAGACATAGCCTAGGTCTCTGAATACAGTTGGAGACTCATGAATTGGGTGGTCATTAAATAGTATTTTACCACTGGATGTGATGCTATGGGATTGGTTTTGCCGGATTCACTCCAGATGATGTATTTCATCAGTTATTGTTTCAATACCTTTTCTGCCTTGGGACACATAGCTACATGTCCCAAGCTGTTTATTACCATAGATTTGTTACACTTTTGTGCTTGTCTCATAAAACATTTGTTTATATGGGTTTCTTTATAGCTTTTCAAATTTGTTTAGAATCATCACTTACCACTGACTACAATGTATTAACAAATTCTGTCTGCAGTGTGAGGAAATGTTTGTCATCAACATCACACCACAAAATAATCCTGGTACTGCACAAAGACTGCACTCAAGTAGCTCTATAGATACATTTGCACTCATGAAAATTCAACATGCACAGTGGTACAGTATTGAATACACACTTCGTTGATTTTTTGTTTAGCATTTTGCTATACTTTCAACCTGTTTTTCACTTCAACAAACCAAAATGTCTAAAGGAGGATTGGGGGATTCAAGACAAGCACAGTAAGAATGGGACATTCTTTAAATTCTGGGTATAAACATTGATTATGCAATGTGAAATGTTGTTTAACTCTATTCAAAATCCCATTCCTCACATTTACGGCAACTAATGCAAAATATCTTTCACTGTTCCCCATTTAGACGGTAGGATTTAATTTCAAGGTTTTGTCTTGCATTTGTTTGATATTAATACATTTTGTCTGTTTGCCTGAAAATACATTATCTGCATTGGGCCCATTCTATTACCATTGGTTTTCAGTCTTTTATTCGATTGAAATAGTGGATGGCGGTGATAGGAGCCCATGTTGCATAACATTGGTGTTAGTGTGTGGAACACCTTTCATTTATTCTCAGTTGATACACTGGTTTTCAAAATCCGGATATACATACTCACTCAATGCAACAGATGCTTGATTAATGTTACAGCATACATCCACAAGAGATTACACATACATGAATACAGTATATTCAATAAATATAATTTATATAATTCTTTCAGATGAGCCCATAATAATAAATAAATTGAGATGCCAAAAACTAAAATGCTGTAGAACTGCTACGGTATTGACATTCAGCCCCTTTACCAGCCTCAAACCAACACTTCTGAGCTGGACCAGCAACCGACCACATCTAAAATGAAAGCAGCTTGGACCAAAAGGAAACTTGACATCAGCTTAAATTCACAGAACGATGTTAAAATATATGACAATTATGCCTAGACTGATATAGACCATCACTAAATGAATAAAGACTTTAAACCTATGTAATTCTAGGATTATAACAGCAACATTTTTACATTCCACTCTGGATGAATTAAGTGATATCAAAAAGTGTCAAAAGAATTGTGGCTATTCAGCCCTATTTTAAATATATACTATGATTATTATTTTTATGCTTGGCATGTGAAGGTGATGACCTAATGCTGAGACCAAAGGTCTCTTTTCTTTGATGCCCAAATACTTAATCAGTGTTTTTGGTGTGTTTTTTGCTGCTGTATATTAAAAATATATTGTTAGTTGTGATGAATGGAATAGTCTTCAACAACATACATTACAAGTACTGGAATGTTTTATGTAAAAGAAATCAACCTGAAAACAACTAGTACTGTGTTAAACTACAGCATCAATTGGTACCCCATCCTGTTCACTGAATTATATCATTCATACAGAGTCGTGGCTGGGTCCGTGGCCGTGGCTGGGTCCCAAATGGTAGTCGCCCAAAAAATGTTAAGAGCAACTTTGAGCAAACATTATATTTCATACATGACCTGCCTAACAAAAGAAAGTGCATTTCAGCAAGAGAAATTTCACTCAACTACATTACTATTTTAACCTTCCCCTGACAAGGCTCTCGGAGGCAGGCCTTGAATACCAACATGAATACAGGAAAAGGGAAATTCATGTTACAATTGCAAGAAGCTCATCGGTGGAAAACTTGGGCTAGGGTTCATTCAATCCCACTATGGCAATGTTCAAATTGTCTAAAATCATAGTGTGGGGCTTGCCTATGTAGCATTCAAGAAAAGTCAAAGTAAATTTCACTATTGTGAAAGGAGCTAATTCAGATGTATTGCAATGCAGGATTGATTGAATTGAGCCCTTGATGAGTGGTTCTCTCATTTCAATAGCCTTTGTCCTCTAGCCCTTTCAAATAACAGAATGCTTAACCAGCCAACTCAAAAATCAAATCTGCCATGACTGATCACTGTAGATTACTATCCACCTCTGCTTTCTCCTTTTAATGCTGTCACTGTCCATACCTTGTTGTCATTGTCCATTCAATTGTGCACAATTTGTGAAAATTCCAGGATTGTCTTCCTGCCTTAGACAGAACACTAGTTCAAAGAACAATATAACTTATACAAAAACATGAGTCAGTGAAAGAGCTGCAAGAACGTGAATGTAAATAAATATATCTATGTACATTTTCTACTTTCTGATAAACGCCATCAGGAGCTTATCAACATGTTCACACCAATTTGAGTGTTTTGCTGAGTTTATTGGGTAACAAAGATTTGCTTCAAAATTATCTTAAAGAAGTTTGGCATTACTCAACTTATATGGGTATCCACAAAAACCACACTGTCACAGAACATTTAAAGCGACAAATAATGTGTGAATAGAAGTATTTTCTGATCTAAACTATGTCCTGCCTTTTATCAGAAATCATCAATTTTCACAATGCTTGTTCACCTGTATTCTCTATAACAAGACAACCGACCTAGATTGATTGGGCCAATGGTCTGAAAAAGCATAATTACAAGTCCTTAACAAAGACTGCATTGCTGCATACTGGCACCAAGTATGAAATCTAATCTCAAATTTCACCAGAAAGATTAGCCCACGAAAACAACCGAATCGTGGAAAGCTATGTGGAAACTTACCAGATGTTGCTAAAGCTTTAGATATTAACATGTTTTTTCCTCATATTCACCATCCCCCCATTCGTAACGTCGAATTAACACTACCTTTTGTCACACACAAGATACATCGACAGATAACAAATCATACCTACGATTGCAAGGACTCACAGTTAGAAACTGTTTGCTGCGAATCCTCAATGTCTTTTCTCACTGGAAAATGCCATGCTGCTGCTGCCATTTTGCAGTTGCAACGTCAGTTCCAGTGCTTGACTTTGGCAGGAACGGCGTTCTGGTCTGGTCTTCTAATTTTACCCATTTTTTAGGCAAGAGGGCTTTTATGAACAAGCCTTATTAACATATACATTTTGATGAACATAATTTTGAAGATTTGGCAGTTCCGGCACTTAATTTAACCCTAATCAAGCACTGGTTAGGTCTACACTAGCCTATAAAACCAGGCCTAGAATATCGCCAATCGCAAAAATGGAGGTGGGAAAAGTTGTTAGTAACGTCTCAAAACGTGTTAACCCAATCAAATTAATTGCTTGGTAATGCTGAATGATGGGTTTTCTAAAGCGGTATGTGGCTCCTGCCGCAATCTGCTAAAACATACGTGTGGATGAGGTAGCGCACAAACCTCCGTTTGTGTCCCACCGTTTGCCAGAAGATCACGTTTTTGAACAAAGTGCTTCCACTTTAAAAATCCTATACGATTTCAATTTAAACGAAAAGACAAATTACTTTTAAATTCACATAGGCATATGTTACAGCGTTGTTATTGATTATTCCTTCTTGCCATTCCATTTGCACCTATTATTTTTTGTTGTCATGCTGTACTGCTGTGAGTGTTAACTACTCAAGATATTAGCTGCAGACTGACTGGTGTTAAACTTCCGTCGTGCAAACGTAGGTCAGTTGTCAGAGCACGGTGCGATTGCTAGCAGGGCATAGAATTTGTAGAACAGGAATGAAAAGTAAACAATTTCACTGGTAATTTACTTACCTGGAGACTCAACAAGGTAGAAATGGATGTCCGGGTTGGCCACCTCTGGCCGTCGAGTGGGGTTATTAGACCAGTTTGATGCTGAGAGACTGAATGGACATGATTTAAGATGGACCAAATAAATATTTTCTGTGGATCATGCGTGTTCAGCGGCAGACATAGTTGACATGTATTGATTTGACATATATTTCGGGTAATTTATAAACAAATGTAATTCTGATGTTTATTGGTGTTGCTTTGTAGTGATATTTTACATGGTTCTACGGAATGTGTCATTTGCTGTCCCCAAACAAGGTGCGAGAACGTGTTGCAGGCAAAAGTTCCCGGATGTGCCGGTCTGATGTATTGTTCAAGGGACATATGTCTGCTAGGCCTAATCTCGATATCCATACTCACAGATTTTGAAGCGCGTTCTCTCGAAGTCGGTGAAGGCATATGGCTGTCCCTCTGTCAAATAGTTAAGTGCCCCTGAATGCACCCTTTTCGCAAGTCTGCATTTCTGAAGACTGCATTTTCTGCAGATAGGGAATGGCCCGCTGTACATAGCGTTGTGACGTGAAACACGGGTGTTACCAGGGGAAGCCCAGAAACGAGAGAAAAATCCTGGCAAACCCGCCTTAGTCACGGTGAGTAGCTAATGTTAAACGCATTCTGACTACTAAAGTAACATATCTCTTACTAACCCATGTTTGTTTTATTTTCGTGTGTATACTTTTTCCAATTGTAAATCAGTGTTTAGACGGTAACCATATACGGTAACCATATAGGTCTTTTGCAAGCTACTTCCGGGTGCTTAGGAGGAGGAAGTGAAATCTGATAGGCTAATTAAGTCCAAATATATAAGCGGGAATTTAGGGCATTCTAGTTCAGGTTTACCACAAAAATATTGCATTGGGACAAGAAGGAACTAGAAGACACTGACACTGCAGAGTATATAGTGCATCAGCAACTGACACATCGCTACCAGTTTCCTATATATGTATGCAGAACTAACGTTGTTGCTCTGGTAGCTCAAAGTGGAACTGACAGCCTTTTTACAACATTTCAGAAAAGAAGCAAGAATCAAAGCTACAAAGCTAGCTGTGTGAGGTAAAATTTGATGACTCAGCATTCAATGACATTGAGTAAATTTTTGTTGGCAGACTAAAGTAACGCAGTTCAATGAATTACTATTTCTATTATCATTGCGAGATGACAAAATCCTGTTCGTTAGCATTACTTCCAGTGTGAAAGGATTCTGGTATAGACCTGAATATCACTGGATTTGCTTCAAAAGACATGTCCCAAGTCTGCTAGGTGTGGCGGCAATTTACCAGGGCCTGATTTTATTACATTTGGTAGAAAAACCAAGAAAGTACAACTAAAAAACAAAGACTAACAATATACTGCTTGGTAGTCAAATGCATCGGTTTGAGCATGTTTGGCAGATGATTAGTACTGCACATTGTTTGCTGCCTCCAGCCATTTAGATTATAAAATGTATTAGTTCAAATTACTTACTTTTCGGGAGAAAATTCAAACCTGCAAAAACCAGAGCTTAGATATTCTTCCCATATTATACGAGAAGAAAACGAACTGTAAACAAACAAGCATGGAAGGAGCAACCATGTTAACATGGTAAGAAAAAAAGTTTACATGTAAGTATATATACACACACACACACACACACACACACACAATGTTCACTGATGGTTCATATAGCAAAAACCGTGTGAAGCTGTTTTGATGAAGTGTTACAATTATTGACAAATATAGATCATTATTTACAAATACCTCTTGCCCACTCTGTAGGGCAAGAGCCTGCAAGATGCATAATTCAGGCCGTCGGTCCCTTAAGTGCCTTGGCTGGGAAGAAAGTAAAATAAAACGTCCCAAACCCACAAAGGTGTGCAACATGTTTCTATGTTGTCAAGGTAATGTGATTATGTCCAAAGTGCTGTCTCATTACTATTTATAGCATTTTGAGCCCTTGCAGCCTCTTGCACTCAATCACTTGCCAGGTGACATCAATTAAGTCTGTGATGGTTCAGGGATTAAGGTTTAGGGGTTACATCGGGATTGGGCCCACATTCATCAGACAAGAATGTAAATGAAATAAAGAAAAACATACTGTAAGAGGATAAGATTAATATACAGCCACTTATGAACTCCCAGCTAAACTTAATTGCTACCCAAGCTGCATCTTCTGTGTTATTTTCAACAGCAGCAAGACCAATCAGTGTGAATTTGTTACATTTGCTGCCGCGTTCTGTTAATATCTATGTGACATTTTGTAACAAGGGCTCAGAATCATTTGATCTGCCCAACTTGACATAGAGAAAATACACCAAACAGACTCGTATGAAGTACTTATCGTCTGGTATCCAGTCACACTACATTTTCAGGTGATTCCAGAAAACAATGTAACCACGGATATATAAATCGGATTGATTGGAAAGGTCACACATTGGCAGTCATTCTAACCAGTTCAACTAAACAGCCACCGAATGTGGTGGCCTGTGGGAAAAGGCTATAACTGGAAGTTTTGGATACTATTTTGTGCTCCCCTTTGGAAAGTACATGTGTGACATATCCCATCCTTTGTCAGGATTTTCCCATTTTCAAAGATTCAATGTCTGTCTGTTTTTGTGTTTTGTTCTTAGAATATTTCAGGTGGAATCACCTTGCATTTGTACAGAATTGTTCTGAGCATGTATTTTCCAGAGGCACTGTGCATCAACACTGTTGTTGGTTGATATTTGGCCTCTCAGATTGGGTAATTGTAAAAGCCCTTTGTAACAACTGTTGATATAAAAAGGGTTTAAAAAATGATTATTCAGAAATGTATTGTGTTTAAATTGTGACAGAAAGTAGTGCTTACCCTCAGTTGATTATTATTTGGCTAAGCCAAAGACCAAAGTCCTCATTTGACTCTGCTCCTCATCCCAGCATGTCATAGAAAAACTGTTGTGTGTCAACATGTTCAACCATTTTAGCACTGGTATCAGACACTGACAACATGTCTAATTATACTGACAGCTTTCTCTTACTGGACCCAGAACTCTCTCTAATACTGTCTGCCAAACAGGGTTATAACAGGCCACAAAACAAACCCTAAAGGAATCAAAAGACAACCTCACTTCAGTGATGAGTCAACATTTTAATTAGAATTTATACAATGGATTGTACATTTTCACAAGCTAAGAGGTAATGTGGATAGCTGAGGGATTTTCATTTTCCGTCAGTGTTAACGTTGCAGTTCGTTTCTTCTAGTTAAACAACCAATGTGATGTATATTAATACAAATACTCTTGGGGTACTTCACGTCATCTCTTATTTTTCTTCCTCTTAGCGGGCTTGTTAACCTCGCTTACCCACAAATTCCGACACATTCATCCACTGTCTATGAAATACCCACAATCCCAATGTGGACTCCAATGTTTTAAACTGCCCAGCTCCCTCTGGCCCCATAGATCAAATGATAGTCTAAATCCTTTATTGCAGTTCTCATCACCCACCCGGAAAATCTGAACTTTAACCTCCTCTGTGTATGTTCTTTACTTGTGCGGGAAGTTTAATTAAAAAAATAAACTCAAAATTGTCAAGCATAGAAAAGTAAGCCAACATAATGTTTTTGTTTAATTGTATGAATGGGGAATTAGACTTCTAACATTGCTCAAAATGCTCCTGAACAGAAGGTATCATCAGGCGGTATTAGTCCAGTTTTGGTTTGAATCAAGTACATACGCATCATTCTAATGATCAGTATATAACATGTAATATGCGTTATGTTTTGAAAAGCCACACAAACCAAAGCAGCATGTCATTAATGCTTCAAAATGTCCAATGGCTAACGTAATATGGAGCACATGCTACGTGGGTTGGGTAGTCCACATTGGAAAATTGTTACTTCAAACAAATCTCAAAACTGATTGAGATTTGCAACTTGCACATTACATCTGAGAGTTACATATGGTTATGATACAAGGTTGATAATGCCTCAGCAATTCTCAGGATAGACATACAAAATGCAACAATTTACATACAAGTCACATGTTCTGTGTCAGCTGTACTCAGATGCCAATCGTATGTTATATATAAGTCTTCACTCCAATAAGATTGATTGTTTTATTGTGTAGGCAATTTAACAATACATTGAGCAGATGAATTCTAGTTTGTTGAATGACTGTGTGTAATTACAGGGTCCACAATAAAGCGTTGATTATGAGAAACTCAGTGTCATCATGTATGGCTGATGCCAGCAGCTCTGCAGCTCTTTACAATGCTTAGAGAACCGTTAGAGTATAGCACCCATAACCAAATTAAGGTAAGAATGTGTCTAGCTGAAACCCTATACCCATTCCTTCCTTTCATCCTGTATACAGAAAATATGTCAACTAATTTGATAAACCAAAATAATGTTCAATTCTGTAATGTACAATAGCCATATAACCCAACCGTCCACTCAAATAGCGTTACACATGTTAGCGATAAACCGGTCTTGTCATGTGAATTTGAGTGTGTCCTGTATTTGCTGGTCTCTGCATGTGTGCCTTTTGCATGCGCATATGATCCTGAGCTACAATGTCAAAGTAAGCTCTTAATATGTGTGTTTTGCTGCAGAAGGCTGAGCTGGTAACAAAAAAGCAGTCCCAACCAAATAAGGAGTTTCATAGCCATGTTACAGCAAAGGTTCTAATGCCAAGACTGCATTGTGGTCTAGGCATCTACACATCCCCATCTCCTATTTCTTCTCAAAAGTCGAAGGATGGCAGACACCATATCAAAACACATGCACGCCACAGATGAGATATATTGACACTTAAAAAGCTGCCTACCTCATTTAAACCACTACTATCAAAGTTTTAGGTACTTTTTGCTTTAAAGACCTCAGCCTCAACACACAGCCACTTGGATAAAAGCGCCCTCTTAATGATATTACCAATATTAATACATTATGTCCCATGTGAATGACTGAAAAGCCACCAGGCAGTCATTCTGTATGGGAATGTCGCAATGCATTTTCATGATCGCCCAGTGACCGGCACAGAAGAATGTCCCTTTAGAAAACAGAAACGAGAGCAAACAGCGAAACTGAGTTACACTGAGATCACTTTAGCACACAGCTTCAATATAAGCCTCTTCAAACAAGAATTTAAAAAAGGAATCGGAGAGAAGTGAAATAAAAATACAACAGGTATACTGGGAACAGAGAATAGAATTTCTTCTTTATACAAATTGAGTCTTTCCACGGTTTTGAAAGGTAGCATGGCTACAAGACTGCCTGTGTCGCCAGGGTGCAGTTTAGCAGTGCAATCAACAGGATTAGAAGTGAGCAGAGGTGTGTCTGAGATGACAGTAGCCCAGCTGAATTTCTGGAGATGGAGTTGGAAGTACCAGGATCTACAACCTGTGGGTCGTCCTGTGGAAGATGGAATACAGAATGTCAGTAGAATAATGGAGGAAGCTTGCTTAGGGGTGATCAAGTATTTTTTTCTTGAGTATATTGGTACAATCCTTTGAGCACAAGCAAATTACATAATGCTTTTTTTGGTAAGTGCATCAAAAAACTACATTTAAATTGCCCACATTTATGCTGTCTCGGGGCTACACTTGCAAATACACAATTAGAGAAAGGTGGTATAATCTAAATCAAATAAAAATGTCTTAATAACTTCACAAACGTGTTTGATGTAATTGGCCCATTAGACAGGAAAGAAAAACTAAAAAGGTTGTTTTATGAGCTAAAATGCCAGGGTGGCTCTATCATATCCATGTGTTGCTTCTGAGATGAGATGAAAAGCTCTTTGACGCACTAATGAAACGCTGAGCAGAAAAGGGGTCATCTTTTCTCAGGCTGTTTGGACCTGCTGCTGCCTCCTTAAATGTCACTCCACGGAATAATGCTGCTTTATTATGTACAATGACATTTACTGAACTTTAAAAGAAACCAGATAAGCAATGCTCCAATTTTGGCCCAGAGGACCAGAATGACCATAAGAACGTGTGCAGGATGGCTCGTCTTGACTTGTCTCTGTTGGTCTGGGACTTATAGCATCAGGTCAGGTCCGAGAAGTAATTCTTGTATATCTTGGCATTCTTGATATGATTTTGATCTATATTGATGTTCATACATGTAGTTTTATATGGAACAAGAGTGATTATCTAGGGCTCACTCCTGTTTCTAGTTAGGTTATTTGGACAGGGAAAACACCTCCCGTAGTCAAAACCAATTGTTAGCTAATTGTCATGGCGCTAATCAGGACAATCCAATTCTGTACGTAACATTCGCTTTCCACTTACCACGCAAAACACTCCATCGACTGAGACATTGGACTTTAGTTTCTGAGCCTGAAAAACCAAGAGAGACGGAAAGATGGTCAGAATGATCATACTGTAAAACCACAATGTGTTTTCACGTGGGCTGAGTGCATGCGGTTACTATGCATTTGTTCACTAGTCTATGAGGGTGTGATGATAGACTTTGGTTAAAGCTCAAAGTCCTGATTATGTTGCTTAGAAGGGCCTTCTGCTGAAAACATGTGGCTGTAGATCCACTTACAGTATTTTGATTTGGTTGTTACATGTTACTATAACGATAGTGATGGAAAAGACTGCACTTCCCAGGCCAGATGATAACAGCACATGTAAGCATGAGCATGGTTGTGTGTGAGACTTCATGCATAGGGTGTGGAGATGACAGTGTTTTGGGAGTTTCCAAGGCAGTGTGGTTTGGGAATGTAGAAGACATTGTGATTTCGGAGTATAGAAGACATTGAGACTTGGAACTGTACATGTGGCTATAGTAGTAGTAGGAGGGGACAGAGCAGAGGGAAATGAGAGATATTTGTCATTGCCCACTGAATGGAATCTAGAGTTATCCCACAATTCATTTCTCTGCGGCTTGCCTAAACCCATCAATCAGCTTGACTGGGCATGAGGTTATTATTTTATACACTGCCATGCATCATCTACGGGACTTCATGGAAAAGAGTAAAACCAGACCAGCATCCTTTACGGGTTCATGTCAATGCAACAAATTTCCCCACTGGAGAGATGATGTAGAAACACCATTTGAATTTGTTTGATATACCGACTTGTCTTAGAGAGGCTGTGCAATTTGCCATTCTCCATTGAGGGAACTATTCATAAGTAAAACTAAATCATCTCTGGGGTCCCATGTGAATGGTTTTGCTGCTTTTAACTCTCAGGCCCAAGCTAAGGCGCGCCACAGACCCCACTGGCATAACCAGCAGCACAGCAGACTCTCCTGGCTATGGTTCTGGCACTGAGATACACAGACAGACACCTGACTTCATTTAATCTTCAACGCTGGACAAAATTAATTTGTGCCACTTTCAATCGACACAAAGAGAAGCAAAACCCTCTCATCGGAATACGAGACAAAGAGAGACTTTCCTAATTCAGTTTGAAGCATACTGTCATAAACTAAAAACAAACATTTACTGGCAGTTTGGGGAATACACAGTGGAGCTGAATTTGATTTAAGAATAATTAACAAAAGAAAACAGAAAAAAGAACATTGCCGCTCACAAAAAAGATCTTACACAGGAGTTTCAAATTTGTCTTTTGGCTCGAAGTCATAGCAGGTTCCTGAGTCACTGATTTTGTCAGTGCTACAGCTGTCTGACAGTGCCAGTATAGAGGGTTTTTAATCGATGAGGAGAGAAGGAGAGAGTGTTCTGACAGGCCCGTCCCCTGAGTGTGTGATTAGAAAGCGCTTGTCTGCCTCCGACAGCCGTCCCCGCTCAACACACGCTCCAGAGCAAACAGGGCTAATACAGGAACACACACTCTCATTAACTTCAGCTTGACACGCCACGCGCAGAGTGCCAACAGCGCTGTCTCGCCCGTACACCGGGCTCATTATCAGCTTAGTGTGTAGGACCGTGTGTATGCGTGTGTACAACCTGCGAAGTGACGTGAGACAAATACACACATGGTGAAATCATGCCATAGTAAACATGCATGTGTGCGTAGGAGACCTGATTGTCCTTTGACCGTCACTGTTTGCATCGACACTCACGTGTTGCGTGTGTATTTGGGAGTCCTTCTAAATTGAGAGCTTTCCACAGATTAAAGCAGTGTCTGCCTCCATGAGAGCGTCATATTTGGAGTTTCCCAACAGATTCACATCAAGTGCATCCAATACCATTTCGTTTTTCACACTTCAGGTGTGGACGAACAGCAAAATGCTTACATACGGGCCTGGTTCCATTTAAGATGAACATCAGACATTTCATTGACAACGATAAGACACAATAATACTATTGTATAACTAGGAATCAATTAATATATATATATAGTACACATAACGATGAAATGGCTATTTCCAGGAGTATCAGTACGGGGTTGACGTGTGTGGGTACGAAGTACAAGAGGTTTATGTAGAGTACATATAGGCGGATTATGACAGGATGGATACTTAACATTAGCAGCAGCAATGTATGTCTGAAGTGATAATGCCTGTCTATATGTGTAGGAAGCATCCTTAGACATGTCTACATGTTATATATTAACGTACAGTGTGTGTGTGACGACATTGGTGTCATCACATTCTGTTAATAGTATCTCCTTGCGTGTTTGTAGTAGAGTTTTTTTTGTATGTTGGGATCTTCTGGCAGTTTATCATGTTCATGTATTTCATTTTATAACACTTGCGGAATGCAGCGTTTGACCAGAAAAAATATGAAGGCCCCGATAACATCAGTAATAGGCCTATCTCAATTATTTCAGTTACATTTTCTGTAACTAGGGAGTCTAATATATACATTATTCTTGGTAGGATTTGGCAGTGGCACTGCACAGGATACATTTAGGATAAAAAAAGTATGTTGTCAAATCACATAAAGAAGCAATTGTAGCTGAAGTTTTGAGCTACAAATTTAAGTAATTACACTCAGTAGTTTCTTTAACTCAAAAAGTATTGCTGATCTAATGTACAATAACACTTCTGTATTTATAAGTATCATTTTGTTACATTATAGCCTTACTCTAAATAATTTACACAAGTATTCAGACCCTTAGTTATGACACCTGAAACTGAGCTCAGGGGCATCTTGTTTCTATTGATCATCCTTGAGTTGTTCCTTCAAATTGATTCACGTCCACTTGTGATTGGACATTATTTTTTAAAAGCATTCATCTGTAAGGTCCCACCGTTGAAAGTGCATGTCAGAGCAAAATCCAAGCCATCAGTTCGAAGGAATTGTCTGCAGAGCTCAGAGACAGGATTTGGTTGAAACAGAAGTCTGTGGAAGGGACCCACTTTTCTGCAGCATTGAAGGTCCCCGAGAACACAATGGTTTCCATATTTTATAAATAGCAGAAGTTCGGTACCACCAACACTCTTCCTTGGGCTGGTTGCCTGGGCAAACTGAGCATTTGGGGGAGAGGTTTCTTGGTCAGGTGAAACAGAGCCCCAGATCTCCTGTCTGGGGATGGGAGAACCTTCCAAAAGGACAAACATCTCGGCAGCACCCCACCAATCTGGCTTTTATGGTAAGGTGCAGACAGAATCCACTCCTCTGTATAAGGCACACGATAGCCCGCTTGGAGTTTCCCAAATAGACTCTCAGAAACAAGTTTATCTGGTCTGATGAAGCCAAGCATCCAACCACAAAGACAGTTTGATCAACAAGTGTGAAGACCCACTTACTAAAATTGCTACTTTTGTTAGCATTTGCAGGGCCCTGACCCACCCTGGGGGAGTCACTATAGATCCCTGCCAGTCAGCCAACACACATCGGCCAGCAGCACAGTCAAAGCACAAATCTACATTGTGATGGATAGCTTGGAACCAAGAAAAAGCCCATGTGAGCATTTTCTAATGTTGCTCTCTTGGTAACATTACCTGCAGCTTACTATAAGATACCCTAACTTGTGAGCAAAAAGCCAAGACCTCCTTAACATTAGAAGGCACCCAGCAGCTATTAAAAAAGATAATAGCCTTCCAACCTTGGTCTTTCTTAAATCTGCTGTCCTCTCATTGCAGTGCAGGGAAAATGTATGTTTATTATGTTCGTGTTCGTCTTGTTATTGCAGTTCTTCAGGTCCATTTGATAGACTAGTCTCAAGTGTAACTTATCTATTATTTTGTGATTGATTGGGCTGTCATAATCTCATTAAAATTCTGTCTCATTTGCCTTTCTTGTAGCGCCTTTCTCTCCTCTGAGTTCTGGGGATTAGGGCCTGGTGCGGAGTAAGCAGCTTCTCCCTGGCCACTGACCCATCAGAATACTACTCATAGTCCACATTAAGGTTAGCAATTGTTAGGTTCTTTTTAATGTCTGCTATTCACTGCAGTGTCATTTCAACTATGTGAATCCCCTCATATACGACTGGGTTTGCCTTGATGAAGACTATTGAATTCCCGAAAAGAAGGACAACAATTCCCAATGTGTTCTAATCATAGATGTTAATCTTAATAACTTTCCACTATCAATCAAGGTATAATGAACACACATTTTCTCTAATAACAATGACATTGTTATCTTCGTTCACGTTACGCAAATCATCAAAGCAGCGTCCTCTCGGTGAGCTCTGATACAACACCCATCTCTTTTCCCTGATGTAAATGTAACACTGACAGATCCATCTCTGGCAGGTCGTCCAAGCCAGGAGTCACCCTGACATCATCACAGAGACGGCTCCCACTCCACCCCTGGGCCCACACACTCTTTATCCCATGTCCAGATCAATCTGGGTAATCTATCCTAATCTGTCCTATTAGCATATGAATGCCCTTTGAAATGGCGCTGGAGGCAGCAGCCCAGGAGCAGCCTGGTACACAGGACCTCATCAGGCAAGGTGTCAGCTGGCTGGCGGTCAGGCTGGCGGTCATCTGTGTTAATGGGAGCTGGATGGCAGTGGGTGACATTCAAATCAGTGCGGGTGACCACGTCTCATCCCGTCACTCGGTGACACCAATGTTCCTTTATTAAGGTGAGGGAAGTGCGCGCACTGTCGACGCCTGATTCTCAGTGCCGCCAGATTGTGGGTATGCTGTGGCTAACGTTCCTGCTGTTTGGGAAAACGCTACGACCGCAGTGTGTAGCAAGATGAAAGGACCGACTCACTGAAGGACGCTGGTCTACTTATATAGAGGGGCAGATTCCACTCAGTGGCTAGCTGCACTACTAATACTAGGCCTGACAAACATTTTGATCTATGTCTCTCCGACAACCACAGTATTGAGCAGATACAGCTTGTCCTTCACAGTTAATCCAGTTTCTGCTGAAGAAAAGGTATTACCAAGTTTAATAATGGCCAATGTACAGATTTGTTTTACCTCAATTAATCAATAACATTTGAATACAGCCAACACTTTCTTATAATACCGTGTTTACAACAGACGCTTGCCCATTATTTCCCAGCACCGGACATCCCTTCTGTCAAATCCCTTCTCTGCCTTCTCTCATAGCGACTGTAGCCCTCACCTGCAAGCTTCCACAGAAGTGGTAGAGGGACTCCTCCCCAGTGTTGAGGTGGTTGGTGTTTGTGGCTACATCCAGGGAGTTGGACGAGCGTTCATTAGCCTTCTGGGAAGGAGTGGTGGTGGAGGTGGTAGTCTGCACTGGAGGCATGGGCTGCCACACACCCACGTCCGTCCCGTTCCCAAATGCCTGGATAGCATTGCCTGCAGAGGGATCAGACACTGGATTAGACCTCTACATCCATGTTGCACTGGAACACAGAAAGGTGCAGTCAGAGACTGAGAGAAAGATAAGAATAGAGGCGAAGCGTAGAAAGAGAAGGAGCAAGATTGCCAGTGCAAATATGCCAAATGGATGTTCGCTGTGCTATATGTGTGAGAAGTGTCTGAAAGCCCATGTGTGTACTATAAGTGTGGACTTGTTACTGAAGGACTACATCTAGTCACACAATCAAGAGCATTTCATAGTGTCATTACTGGAGTAACTATCTATTTGGTCTAAAGGCATTATTAGGGTAACCTTCCCAAGAACTTTGGAAATACACTGGGACGAAAAGTCATTTCTGAGATACATCTCCAGTGGGCTTGAGTTGGGCTGTGGGATATTAATGTTATCTAGGTGCATTATAAAACATAACAATCATAACAACAACAAAAACAACAAATTAAAGTGATGAATTAAAGTGATAATATGGCTATTTACCCAATCCATTAGTGTACACACAAAGCACCTGACCTACACCTTTGCCAACAGGGAAATATAGATGGACCAGGGTTACACATTTTAGAACGACTGAACTCTTTTCTCTCTAGGTCATTGAATACAAACTTTCCATAAATATTTTATTTGACTTTTTTTGTACTTGTCAGCTCATTTAGGCAGAATTCTTTCATGGCTAAAAAGGTCTCCGGCAATACCACATCTCTCAAAAGCTGGCTGTGAGCTGATTTCATTATCTTGCTGTGAAGAAAGCTTGTGTGCCACTGAGACTATCCATAGTGCTTTAATGCTTTGCTTGCACAGCAGTGGCTTGATGAGTGTATTGAATGTGTTGATACAAAGCTTTGTTCTCCAAAAAGACTAATTAGACACACAGTTTTGGAATGTGTTGTCTGTCACATCTGATGACGTGCTTCTTTGATTTGGGTGCATATGTTGGCACCAAGAGTGTGTTGTCAGGGGGATTGAGGAAGTTTAGGAACGTTACTGAAGCAATTTGAAGAACTGGTGAACTAGTGACATGTATTACCTCCCATTATAGCATACAAGAGTACCTATTGAACATACTGTACCATTAATAGAGTCAATATATTCCTCTATGCACTACAACCTGGACACACAACAGCTGTGTCCTGTTCTTGCCAACAGAATAGGAGTCGAATATTGACCTTAACTCAGCAAACAGAGCATCTGAGCAATGTTTGAATCCAGATAGGATTCACAGGTATACCAGAGAGGCTGTTCAAACCATGACCCAGGCAAAGGGCTGAAACTTATTGTTTTTATTCTTATTGTCATTCAAATGTTTTATGTAATACCAACATCCAAGAGTTGCTGAAGTGTATTTTCCCAACATCAGTTTTCTTCTTGATGCATGCAGTTAGCAGAAGTAACGTTGCAGCAGTGCTCCCTTCCTGTTGGACTTTTCTAACTGCACAGGAATGCAGTGTTTGTTTTACGAAGATAAAAGAGAGTTAAAAACAGGGAATTTCACACTCTTTGCAAATAGCACAGAATTTGTAGAAATCTGCTACTTAATCGTTTCCTGGACAGGAAAATGTCATTTACCCGACCTTCAACAAGTGCAAATAGCACCTAGGTAAACTTGATATCACTGTGACATTTAAATCAGCTAAAACACTGACAGACAGGCATTACGGCACAGTGGCCCTCTGTTGAGTTAAACAAATACGCCTAGATTAGGTAGCATCACTTATAACATAGTTTATAATAATCCACATTTCTGGGTTGGTTTGTTTGGGCATGTTGAACAAAGCCTCTATTTAATCCAAATTAACCATAATTTTTTGCATTTTAGGGGCATTCCTGCAATCCTGCATATTTCAACTACACCGATGACATGACACTATTTTAGATAGACGATTAATACCATGACTACTATTTCTGCTACCATTAAATATGGTTTATTAGAATATATATGAAATTATTACATTTTCGACATTCCCTCAAAATTAATATTGTTCTACCCCTCATATTAAGGAAGGTTATATGCCTCTTCTGACAGGAGGGTTTTTAAAGGAAAAGAAACACGTTAATCACTGGTCTTTTGAATTAGGAGTGACTGCTTTGAGGTGGCATAAAGGAACCTTGCCAATGTGCCTGGTGGAGGTCCACTTAGGCTGTTGGCCAGAAAAATCAGGCCATTACTGATCTCCTAAGTGATTCTTAGTGGCAGAGAGGGTAGATGCCCCCCTGGCAACTTATGGATTGATGATACTCCTGCCGGTTACTCAGTGTGACCTCCCTGTGGGAATGTTCTTTCTCATAATGCCACTGCCGACGACAATTTGACCACCAACAACTCTGAGTATGGCATTTTTAAAAGTTACTTGTTAGTAATGCATTACAGCAAGTATTATTCTACACACTGGCTTTTGTTCCAGCAAATCCCGGACATGAGGTCATATATTTCTTTTTAACATTTTACTGGATCTATTTAGGATACCGTCACCATGAAAATAATCATATGTTAGTCATTTCTGCATTGTTCCGATCAAGTCATTCTGGTACAGTCACAGGTCTACATTCTGTAATCAGATATTCAGTGTCATGCTGTGACTGTCAAGTTGCCCATATCTCATTCTCATATTGGATTGAGATCATCTTGCCAATCAGCTGTTGAAAATGGTCTCCGATACAACAAAGCTATAATATGTATTTTCTGATGGTAAACTATCTAGCTAGATATTGTTTCTAGAGTGAATGAATCACTACTTGCTAGTTAGATAATGTTATCCATTTTGTCATTTTTTGAACCATTTGGGGTATTTTAGTATTAAAAATGTACTTAAGTTGACACACCATGCAACACTAATCAATGCCATGTATTCCTTTTGCTGACATATAGCAGTGCAATTCACCTCCCTCCTGGCATCATCATCACTCTGTGAAAGAGGAGGTGATTTTTGTGGGCCTTGAACTACAGAAGAGTCAGTTGACCCATGAGTCCTTTTCAAGCATAGGCGAGGCAAGGGAAGCTCTATAAAGCCTCACCCCTGTCAACACTTCTCCTCCCATCTACTTCGAGCAGTTTGGAGATGGTTGTGAAACAAAGACAACCGTGTTGAGATGTCTGACAGAGCAGTACTCTAGGCAGTCTTCAAAGACATGCAGTACGCAAGGGAAGAAAGCTCTGTTGAAGTTCTTTATCTGCCGGCTTTAGAGATGCCCTGTTGCCCACAGGTTGGTTATTCTTTGACAGGGGTTAGGTTATTGTATTGTGTATATCATACATTTTCCTTTAATGTCATTCTAATGATAGGGGCTAATACAGTGCAAAAGCTTGCATTAAATTGATATTTGCATTGATCCTGAGTGTGCAGAGATCTTTTTGCCGATATTTGTTTTTGTCTGCTGCAACTCAGCTACAGTTTGTTGTGTGACAGATTTTTCTTCTAGGACAGTATGAATCAAATTATCCTCTGGGGTTGAATGTATTTCATCCTATGTTCACCCAGACAGGTATCAAAACATTTAAATCTACCTAGAGAAACACCATGCCAGCGAGAGGAAAAAACACCAACGCAGAACCAACTATTAAGATCTTAACATATACATTTGGCACTTAAAAGGTCTCTTTTTGACCACTTGTCTGTCAGCTTACTACAACCTCAGGATGATGCCTCTGATGGTGAATATGCCAGCAGTAGGTAGTAACAGTTTAAAATGTTATTTAAATTAAATTGATAAAAAACATTAGATTTACTTTCTGTAATTCTGAAATGTGTCTCTGTAAAAATACATGATGTTTTTGTTGTCCATTAAGAGGTTCACATCCCATATGACATCCTGAAACCACAAAGAGAAGTTGCATGCTCATCAACAACATCACACTGCAAGAGAGAACACTTGGCTGGATAGGAGTTCAAAGTTACAGATGGCATATATGTTCTTTTATTTCTGGAAAATCCATAATTTTGTCCATAACTGTCCATCATTTATCATAAAAAATTTAGTTTAAACTGCTAACCCTACGTTCACGTATCTTCAGGTTGCAGGACAAACATAATAAAATACTGCATAAAATATTGCACAGTGTTTCAGGTCTTGCTTTTTTTGCCAGTATCGTGCTTTTAGTACACTTAATATTTAAAAAACATATTTAGAAGTATGGATATGTAATCTTCACTTTAATAATATTGATAGATAAAGGTAGCCAAATTATAAAAATGACTCAAAGATTATACTTTGCGACCATTTATTCCACAAAAAAACAGGAATAGAATTGAATATTGTGGAAAAAATAAATACACACCCTTGGGCTGAAATAACTTAATGTACCTGTCTACCAGTCCTTTAAACCGACTGAGAGACATTTTTGCCCACTCTTCTTTATACTGTCTCATTTTTGAGGGCTTTCTAGTGTGTACAGCCAGCTTCAAGTCCCCCACAGCATTTTAAGAGGACTGAGATTTGGTCTTTGACCCGGCCAGTCCACAACCCTCCATTTCTTCTTTTTGAGTAATTCTGTTGTAGCTTTTCGGTTTTGGGTCATTGACCTGTTGCAAGATCCATGCTCGGTTCAGCTTCAATTTTTTGACAGATGGCAACACATTCTCTACAAGAGTGCTTTGGCACAATATGGAATTCATGATTCCATACTCAATGATGAAGTACTGGGGCAAAGCAACTCCAAAATATAATGCTACTGCCTTCATGCTTTAAGGTTGGTATGAGGCTATTTTTTTCAAAGGCAGTGTTTCATTTCACCAAACAAGGAATCTGTCATTGTGGCTAAATGACGCTACCCTTCACTCATCTGTCAAGAGCAAATTTTCCAGTAGTTTTGGTGTTTACACAGGTGTTTGTCAGGCAAGCGTCAATTATCTCTTCGTACCCTTCTGTCCGGTCTTGGTCTAAATCGGCTGGGGACTTGAATAAAAAACTGATGCACTTGGCAGGGGTGTACTAAAGATAGGGGTGTACTAACTTTTTCTGCATTAGGAATTTTAATTGAACAATATAAATGCTTATGTTAAATCTGTTAAATTAGATTGCCATAATCATTGCATGTAACAGAATTGTGTTCAAATATGTAAAAAAAAAAAAAAGGTGTGCGTGCTACTTGTTTTTTGTCTGACTGTTAAGTTTGATCATATTTGAACTGAAATTCCAATTAAGCTTTTGCAATATTGTGTTGAATTCATTGTCACATAGCTTTTACACACTATACAGTCCCGTCCAAAAGTATTGGAACGGTAAGACATTCCTTTGTTTTTTTTGTTCACTGAAAACATTTGGGTTTAAGATCAAAAGATGAGTAGGAGACAAGAGTCTCCTGGCATTCACATCTAGATATGTTCAACAACTCAGGACTTACCACCCTTTTTTGAACCCACCCACTTTTCAAGTTAGCAAAACTATTGGAACATGTGACTGACAGATGTTTCTTGCTGCCCAGGTGTTGCCTTTTAGGTGGATTGTTCAAACATTAAATAGCTCTGCATGACTAGTCTAGGTTTCCATCCTTGGTTTGAATCTGTAAAGACTGCATTTCTTGTTAAAGAGGATAAACCAACATGAAGACCAGAGGGCTGTCTAATGGAGAAAAGCAAGCCATTGTCAAGCTGAGATAAGAAGGAAAATTGTCCAGAGCCATTGGACAAACATTGGGCATAGCAAGCACAACAATTTGGAATGTCCTGAAAAAGAAATAAACTACTGGTGTACTGAGCAACAGACATTGAACAGGTCGGTCAAGGAAAACAACACTAGTTGATGGCAGAAATATTGTGAGAGCTGTGAAGAAACCCCCCAAAACATCAGTAAGGGACATCACCAACAACCTCCACAGTGCAGGGGTGAAGTTATCACAATCCACTGACTGGCCAAGTCAATCACCTGACCTTAACCCAATAGAGCATGCATTTCTCCTCCTTAAGAGGAGATTGAAGGGAAAAACACCCTGAAACAAACAAGAACTGAAAGAAGCTGCAGTAAAAGCCTGGAATAGCATCACAAATGAAGAATGGAACAGTTTGGTGATGTCGATGGGTCACAGGCTTGAGGCAGTTATTGCAAGGACTATGCCACCAATTATTAAATTCTATTTACTTTAAGATGATTTGTTCCTTTACTTTTGCTTACCTAAAATTGCTGTGGTCTAATACAGCATTTTGTCCTAAGTTGTTTAACACATGTAGATGTGAATACCAGGAAATGAATCTTTTGATCTTAAACCCAAATGTCTTCAGTGACCAACAAAAACAAAGGAATTTGCCTTGCCGTTCCAATACTTTTGGAGGGGACTGTATACATATGTCTAATATACCCTGAAAACAAGCTTTCCCAAAAGGTCAATGTCTACTTTTAATCCTATTGGCTTTGACGAAAAAAGTCTGGTGAGAAAATGCCATTTGTCAAGGAAGTTTGGGTGGGACTGCAATGACAGGCACCGCAGTCATGGATCTGCTATCTCCTGCAGCCTGACACCGTGTGATAGTGGAGCAGACATATGTATTAGAGGGAGGATGGAGAGAGGGCGGGAGGAGAGGTCGTTTAATTAAAGCGGCCTGATTCGTGAAAAGGAGGGTGCAGAGTTACAGCAGAAGACAATGCCCCGGCTATTGCTGATCAGGGGGATCTACAGAGTATGGAACCGCTCACTCACTCTATCACATACATTTATTCACAAGTGCCAGTCTGCACACACAGCGTTATCACTGGTACCTTCCACTTCCCATTTGCCTCTCCGCTCAATCGGCAAAGAGCTCACAGGGAAGACGGAGCATCACTCGGCGTGATGAGAGATGGATGAATTGCCAGTGGAACCACAATGAAAAAGTGGAGGAGACGGGAAAATGGTATGATAATGAAGATGACAGGCGAGGACAGGACAGGAGGAGCGCAGTCGGTCACTCACGGAGACAGGTGTTGTCTGTGAAGAACTCTGTAAACTTGTCACACTCCTCCTTGTTGTTGCCACTGCCGCTGCAGTCACAGTAGGGAACTACACTGATCTTAGGGAAGCGCAGGTAGTTGGGCGTCATCACGGTACCTATTGGGAGGGGAAGAAAAATAAAAGATTACTTAAAGAAACAAGAATTCACTATCATTTTGTATTGTCGTATACATGTTATCCTTTCTACCGAAGCCATGGTCTGCTGGCACTTTTGGCCGCTCATCAGCTAGTAACGAGGTCAGTCAATCAAATTCAATTCAATTAACATCAGCAGTTGTCACACAGCTAAACAGATGTCCAGCCTAAACACGCAAAGATCAAGCAATGCAGATGCAGAGGCACATTGGTTAGAAAGTAGGAACGATGCCTAAAACGCCCTAGAAAGAACAATGCCTAAAACGCCCATTAAATTAGGATGGCCCTAAGGGTGACATACAATGAGTCCTATTCTGGCCGTACTTCTGCACTAGTTTGAAAAGGTTAGGAAGAAAAAGCATTTGGTACTGTTTCTCAAAAAAGTTAATATTTTTCTTATAGTAATTTACTACTTTGACCAACGTTCAAATCTTACATGGAATTTTGCCAGAGGGTACCAAATTTAACCAAGTAAATTATAAACCAATTTAACTTTTTCAACATCGACCTAGGAGGAATGTTTTGGGTGGAGGAGGACTGCGGTCTAGACCTGGTTGGGTGAGTGATAATAGCCAGAACATGGCTTGGATTTGATTCAGGGGGATTGCTACAATGAAGCAGGGGCTTAATCACAAATTGGATATTACAAACCTGGAGAAAATCATTGGGCAGGAGTAAAATTGGGTTAGATCCCACTGGGTCCAAGAACAAGCACCTATGAACTAATTGAGAGCGTGGCTCATCTGAGACCGAGCACATTTGTGTCTAATTATTATTTTTTACCCATTTTCCTGACCAAACAACATGAGTAATAATCAACAGCAAAATCAGACATTCTCATAGGATTATCATTTAGTTTGTTTATTAAATTGGTCACCTTATTGCAATCTGGCTGAGATGAGTCTAGGATGTAAGCACTGTATACATTTTCTCTTTTTCAGGAGTGACATGTATCCATCTGTTTGTGGTGTTGAAAACGTAAACTGTGATTTTGAAATGTCCCTCACTGGTATGCAGTTATGTGTCAGTTTTGTGGCCGTATAGCAAACAGATTTGTGCGTGTGGTATAATTGGCCAGCACCATTCAGGTTTAGAGGGCTATTGTTGGAATGTGGATCCGTCACTTAATCTTGCTCTAGTGACTCCTTGTGGCAGCTCAGTTGCCTGCAAGCTCAATTAAGATAGAAGGCCACAGTGTGCTTTCCTTCTGCCACTCCCTTCCAATCCAGACTTTCTTGTTATGCAATCAGCATGAAAAGATCCAGAACCCTGTCAGATGATCTTGATAAGATATCTAGACATTGACTGTCCCGAGTTTGCGGGCAAATTGTGATGAAGCACGGCTTTAATAATCATAATTGAATACACATAATTACGCATAAACATTTAGAACATGTTATCTCCCCCTAACTGACCAATGTCAGCAGCCGATTCTGAGTGAAGAGTATTGAGACAGGCAGAAGAGTGAGCGTGTCCATGGTGGTCAGCAGCCTCAGTCATCTGGCATGATGCCCTCAACTGGCCATTAGCCGTGCCATAAAACCATGCTTAAGTGGTGAAGTCAATATCTACATTTGTAGACAGAGGTAATACATTTCTTTCAATTACACCAAATGTTTGACCCAGTAAACCAAGTACTGTTCCTAAGTCCATCTGATTCTATTCATTTATAAACACATTTGCTGCTTTGAGGCTGCAAGTGACAACACTTTAAATGCTTAATAGTACACCTGCCTGATAAAATGGACCGAACAATTATTGGGCAAATTTTGGAAGGAAGGAAATACACTTTAGATGTCAGACAACATTTTAATCAAATTTCTTTTTAAATTATTTCTCATTTTTAAGCCTGGATAATTATGTGAACTCGTAATGATATAAATCTTAAAATAAAATAAATGGCAGCTCAGATGGCACCAGATGGCAGCTCCAGGAACAGGACTGGGCGCCAAGGCCGGTGAAGGTTCCAGACTGAAAACACAGGAATGTTGAGTCCTGGCTTAACATCACCACCTCCACAGTATCCTGCCCCAGGAGCTACATGGGCTTTTTGATGAGCCCCTGCAAGTGTTGCAGCAGGGTCTTTTCATGCTGCTCCTCAAACGACCCCCATAGACCCCCCCAAAAAACATATGGGGGGTCTTCTGGCGTTGCCCTTGGGGTCACCGGCACTGCTGCCCCTCTGGATCCTGACAGAGACCCAGAACCAGGGTCCAGTTCAGCATGGTCCTTGGATGGTGGTTGATTCAGTCATGGTCATAGATAGGAAGGACACGAAACACGGAGCGAGTAAAGGGAAACATCCTTTTATTATGGCGCAAACCTAACAAAAGGCGCGGCAAATTGCGTGTGCACAACATAAACAATGATCCACAACTGAACACAAAACAAGGGCAACTTAAATAGGGTCCCCAATGAGAGGCAAAGCTGCTTCTAATTGGGGACAACCAAAACTGCAATGCAGAGATGCCTAGAGGCACCTCTGTGGTCAGGCCCTGACAGTGTTCCCTAGGCACATAGAGATGCCTAGAGGCCCCCAGCCAGGACCTGACATAAATACCCATCTGCAAATTATAGCAGTGAATTAATAAAAGGCCAAAATAGGGCATGAAAAACTGTCAAACTTTGTCAATTTATTAATTTGAGATGACATGTACATTTGGTGGTTCATTGATGATGATATGAAGATAAGTTTGATGTGTTCCGCCAACTTGCCAGATACATCTATTGTATCCAGTGTAGGGTATCCAGTGGACTTCACTCTCTCATCCAGTATTTGTATACATTATTTTGGCAGATTTATTTTTATGGATGTAATAGAGCTTTATAAAAGATTGCGCTTCTGTAGCCAAGTCTCTAATTTATCCATTATGATCAGTATCCGATGTTTTTTTTTTTTTTGTGATTTCACCAAAGTAGTCAGTTCTGATATGGCATTTTTACATTGAGACTAGTCTGCTTATTGCTAAGGGGCACTCTTGTCTGATGCAACAATATCAACATTTATTGGGCTATACTAATCCTTTAGAAAGATGCTATCCTTATTGGGCTATACTAATCCTTTAGAAAGATGCTATCCTTATTGGGCTATACTAATCCTTTATAAAGGTGCTATCCTTATTGGGCTATAGTAAACCTTTAGAAAGATGCTATCCTTATTGGGCTATACTAATCCTTTAGAAAGATG
>JACXGJ010003680.1:0-51644 GCA_016801105.1 Esox niger
TAATCAGGACTGTACCTATATCTACACCGCTGTAATCAGGACTATACCTATATCTACACCCCTGTAATCAGGACTATACCTATATCTACACCCCTGTAATCAGGACTATACCTATATCTACACCCCTGTAATTAGGACTGTACCTATATCTACACCCCTGTAATCAGGACTATACCTATATCTACACCCCTGTAATTAGGACTGTACCTATATCTACACCGCTGCAATCAGGACTATACCTATATCTACATCCCCTGTAATCAGGACTATACCTATATCTACACCACTGTCATTAGGACTATACCTATATCTACACCCCTGTATTCAGGACTATACCTATATCTACACCCTTGTAATCAGGACTATACCTATATCTACACCACTGTCATTAGGACTATACACCCATGTAATTGTCCAATTGCTCCTCTCTAACCCCGCTCCCTGTATATAGCAATGCAAGATGCCTTTAAAGGCCATGTAATTATAGTCAGTTACATTGCATGTGTATAGTGTACAAAAGACGTAGTGTTGTAGTGTTAGTTCATCAACCCAGTTTAGAGTAGGGAAACACACCAGGGTATTTATTCCATTAAAGAGAGAGAGAAAATGAGGGAGGGGGGAAAGAGAGATGGAGAGAGAGGAGAGATAGAGAGAGAAGGAGAACGAGACTAGGAGAGCGGGGGAGGGAAATAGAGAGAGAGAAAGAATGAGAGTACGAGAGAGGGGGAGGGAAAGAGGGAGGGAGAAGGAGGGAGGGAGGGGTAGGTGGAGAGGGAGGGAGAGAGAGGTGTAGATGGAGAGAAGGAGGGCAACCTGGAGGGAGGTGGGGGAGAGGTAGGGGGTGAAAGCACTAGGGGCGGAGTGGGGAAATAAGATGTCTAATTCATTGAGCGGATGTTTTCAAGGAAACCGTCTAAGGATGTTGCTGCAGCAACTACGCCTTCCAGCATCTGTCTCGCTGCCCGTCTTCCCTGACTAGAACCGTGGCGGGACACGCAAATTCTCCGCTTCTAACGGACTCAATAATGTGGTGTCAAACTCCACATAGTTCTTCCATAGACTTATGAATCCTAAAAGGCCATCCAGCTAGTGGCTAGAATTCACTAATCTTAATGTATTACCTTTGAATTAATTTAGGGTGAACTCCTATCATGACAACCCTAAAGCATTTTGTGATGATTTTAGGATTGAACATCTTATTGGGTTACCTGGGGCTGAGGACTGGTCTGACCTTCAGAAGTTTAACCAAGACCTTTCATTTGCCACTCTGTGCCTTTTTATTTATTCTTCTATTTATGTCAAATGTGGAGAGCTTTTTTTTCAGCACAGACCAAAAAAACTACTCTGAATGAATCCGTGTTATTTATTTGGTTTGGAGCCCTGAACCTTTAGCAGTGAAAAATCACCCGGCGTATCACTAATTCCGTCTCCTCTGGCCGTCTGTGGAATTAAAAGACCCCTGGAAGAAAGGCTGAACAGAACCAGCCTGTGTGCTCTGCCCTCCCGAACATCAAGTATTTCAGCAGCCATGTGCAAAACCCCTATTTTTGCAACAGACTGCTGCCTTCTTCTGATGGAGTGGCCTGGATCTGATGTGGCCCCTTGGTCCATTCAGAAAAATCTTTTCCTCTTTACCTTTGACTGGGCGACCGTTCTCAGTCCACTCAATGTGAAACCGGCTGAATCTCTGGGAAACATCCATAAAAGAATATCCATACCTACTTTTGTATTTATTTTTAGCAGTCTTACGTGTGGACACCTCAGTGTCAGGAAGCAGGGCACCAATCGACGGGGGGAATAAAGAAGAGTTAATATTACGACGATCTTTACACAGTGGAAACAAATAACACTAGCCATCCTCAAACAGCAATGAAAATTGCCCCTGTATTGACAGAGACTTTAATTAAAGCCAAGTGGGACACAAGGGAACAACATCACCTGATGATTGAATGTATCATTCAACATTTGTGGCTAAGTTTTGATGGTATGATTACCTTTCACCAAAGGTGTAACTTCATGAGGTGATCTAATGGTGAGTTTAGAGGATTTTGAAGGAGGCTTTTGACTTTTTGAACGGCACAAAATTCCCTGGTAAAGAGAGAGAGCTTGTGTGAAGGATAGGACATGGAAGTAGAGACAGCAAGAGAGACAAGTTGTGAGAAGGATAAGTGGGCGGTGGTAGAGACAGAGGTAGAGACAGAAGAGAGACAGAGAGCGAGAGACACAAGGAGAAACTGAGAGAGAGAGAAAGGGAGAAACGGAGAGAGAAAGGGAGAAACAGAGAGAAGGTGGAGAAGGGTTGAGTGAAGGATAAGTGATGGTGACTCATGAATGAGTACACATTGTTAGTTCTCTGAAAATCCTCACAGGTTCCTGAAGAAAAAAAAAAGGATTACGTGACACCAGGATGCAAGTCAGCTCCAGAGAACAGGATCACCCAACCCTCCCTGCCGCCCACAGACAGCAAGCGCAGGCCTTTCTGCATCTGACAGCAGAGGGATTCCCCCTTGCCTGGATCCAGTCTTTAAAAAGTCATGCATCTGGATTTCACCTATCAGATACTGTTTTAATGTATAACTCTATTCCATCAAAAGATAAATAGAACGCGAGTCAATAATGAGTTGTTGGTTTGATTGACTATACGTCTTCGTGCTCAGTCCATTGCTATGGGCAAAAGCCAGATAGAAATGTTTGAAAGGCTCTTGTGTGCAGATAACATAAGTACACTGTAGAGCACATCTGTGAAGATGCAACTGGAGGTGTGTAGAGCCTGACCTGATGATTTGGAGGCTCTAGGCCAATGTCTGTTTGATACCCACACAACCCACTTATGATGTGAGTCTAGGTTGTGAGCTGTTTAGGGACACTACCTGCAGTGTGAATAACAGTTAGTCAGAATGCAGCTGTACGATCCGCTGTGAGAGTGATCCAAACAATGGTAGTATTCTTTTTCACAAACGGCAACATGCTTCCAAACCATTTGTTCTCCACTGGCATTGTACGTTTTCAGTCAGTACAATTATCAATGAATTTGATTTATTTGGGCAACACGTGATCACTTATTAGTTCTTTATTTTTACCGTCTTTTTTCAATATGAATTGCTTTATTGATCAAGGAGAGAAAATGGGAAACAGAGAGTGTGCTGAATTATCAGTTGACAGGAATCCAACCCATACTGCAGTGGTATATGTGCATTGGAGACTGTGGAATTCAGTGTAGGATTTGGGGAGCGTTGAGCAAATAAATACTTTATTTTACTTTCATTTTAGTATAAGTACTAAGTATAAGTACTAACAATACCGAGTTCACAAGGCTCGGGCAAATGCAAGGCCTGAGGCCTTGCATTTATTATTCTGACTAATAAGTCTGCCACTAGATGTGTGAGATAAAGTATCATCAGCATAATCGCTTGGGTCAAATCAAGAAGTTGCAGGTTTTGGGAAGGAGACCGTACATTTAGCTCATATGTCATTTACATTGCAACAATGAAAATGATGGCTACCTATCAACAAGGAATTTTTAAAAGAACTATTTTTGCAGAATAAGCAACAGTGCACTTAATAAATGTCATGCTAGGATTACTTTCTAAGGGAGTTCAGCATTGTTATCGTTCACACGACATGTTCTGTGTCCTGCCGGTATAAAGACAGGGAAGGGAAACATTGCTCTTCTACCTGTGTCTTTCATTTCATATTCAAAGAGCACCTACTAATGTTTTGATGGTCAGTTATGCATATTCTTTCTAGTCTAGCAGTGGTACTGGATGTTTTGTGTGATTCTTGAATGTCCTGAGACATGTGTCTTTTACCATCATATAGAATGTTCTCATTTGTTTGGGGAGATGCACATTTTTGTAAATGTATCATCAAGAAAACACAGATATTTTTGGTTCCTTCCATCAATGCTACAAGTGATGGGTAACAGGGTTAATGGGATGTGCTCAGCCTATTCTGTTTTCCATCACAAATCACCCAAGAATTACTGAAAAGGTGTAAGACCAGGTCACCCACTTTTACATTATGGGTAGACTATAAGATGGTCAATGTTTCTTAAAAAATATTAGTGTATATTTTATTTTTAAAAGGACATGATTAACAATAAATTTGCCAGAAATGTCTTTGCAAGCTATTCTCTACAGTGTATGGATTGGCCTGTTGTAATTCTACATGTGCACTTTTTCTATTTAAAATATAAAAGACATCCATTTCATGGAACAAGCCATTTGCTGATTCCCTCTGAATCTGAGCGTCCTTGTTGATCTAATCTTTATTTAACATTTACCGCAAGTCTTTGAATAAGGTACACAGCTCGTTTACGGGAAACATACAGCGTACCATCACAACCAGCTCCCTCCTGCCTCCAAACCCTTTTCCAAACCATTTAGAGACTCATTTAAAAAAAAAAATCCTTCTCCATGGCAACCCCAACAGCTAAAAAATGGTCAGCGGTGAAAAAGAAGGTGTTCTAAATATAAACCGGTAAAAAGGTAGCTTTGTAAACTGAGGTGGTTTGAGAGAGTGAAAGTGAGAGTTGGAGAAGTTCTCCCTGCGGCCTAACTGCTTGCAAGGAGCCAGGGGCCGAATTTTTTTACTGGCTATGAAAGGATTGATTGTCCCCGGTCCCACGGAGCCAGGAAAGTTCCCCCAGCAGCGGTTAGGGTCCTATGTGCCAGAAAAGCAGAGAGAGAGGACACAGAGACTCGGCGCTAGTTATGTCAGATAACTTTCAAGCAAAAGACCTTTTGAGGTGTTTATAAATACCTGATGCAAAGTGAGCAGCACATTTAAATGAGTGTTCAGACCATCTAAATAAAAAAGACTCCATCTGTTTATTTTGACAGAGAGGAGTGAGAGGGCGTGGATTTGAGATGGAGAGAGAAGAAGAAAAGAGATATTTCAGGGCTCGACATTCCGTTTCTTAGAAAATAACGTTCCATTGACTGTGTCTGTCAGGTTTCACAACATGTTGGGCATATTTTCAGGCACTTAGATGAGTAATAATACAAATGTAGGATCCTGAGGAAAAATGGAGGATCTCCCGATTAATAAAGGCCTGGGGGCCCTCCCTATTAATAAAGGGCCCCTCCCTAACAATAAATGCCTGGGGCCCCTCCCTATTAATTTGGTACCGTGAAATGTATTCATCAGTTTAACCAGTTGTTGTTGAAACTAGTGCTAACAAGACAAAGTGGGTCTGTTTGTACATTTCATCATGACCTGAATGTACAGTCAGCCATTTCGTATGATTTGTAAGAAGTCCAATTTGTTACATATAATATTAATTGGATATGTTCAAAGTCCCATCATTGAACTTTAAGGTTTATAAGCCAGTTCAGTAAAAATTTGGCCAAATAAAATGACATGTTAAGACAAAAATAAAAGGGAATCATAGCAGTTCCAAAAACGGAACATTATTGAAATGGATTCAGCTGTAAGCCTGAATTCGTTTTTTGTCTTGCGGAACAGGTGCCCAAAACGTATCTCACCGACACGTTGTTGATGTGAGAATAGACAGGTTCTGTGTATCCTGTGAAGGGACCCTGGTTCCCTTGGGGTGCGTGAGACGTTACGAACTTTCGTGAAGCCTTGTTTGTCGGAGCGCCGTCAACTCGGGAACCTTTGCACATAGGTCTCATTCATTCCTTTGCGGCCCAGCTCTCTCGCCTGCTTTTTTCGTCCCCCCTCCCCCAACCACTGGCGTTAATGGTGAGCCGAAGCTGAGGGGAGAGATGTGCAGGATGGGATGAGACAGAGGGGTTGTCTGATGGATGTACTGGTGACAAACACAGTTATGGTACCCAACACACACTGCTGCAGTTCTGTTCGCTATGTATCCTTCCCTTTCGAAGGCAATAGTACATATACATAAACAACCCCATTTCCCATAAATTTGGGACGCTGGTAAAATGCTAATAAAAACAGAATGCAACGACGTGCAAATAATTTATCCCTATATTTGATTGAAAATAGTAAAAGGACAACATATCAATTAATTGAAAGTGAGTCATTTGATAGTTTTTGGAAAGATACATGTCCGTTGTGAATTTGATGACAGCAACACGTGTCAAAAAAAGTAGAACAAGGGCGTCTTTACCACTGTGTTGCATTACCTCTTTTATTAGCAACTCTCTGTAAGCATTTGGGAATACATGAGACCAATTGCTGTTGTTGTGAAAGTGGATTGTTGTCCCCTTCTTGCTTGATATAGGATTACAGTTGCTCAACAGTTTGGGGTCTCCTTTGTCGTGTTTGCCATTAATGCGCCAAATGTTTGCAATCGGGAACAGGTCTGGACTGCAGGCAGGCCAGTTTAGCACCCAGTCTCTTTTCTACAGAGCCATTCTGTTGTGATACATGCAGAATTAGTTTTGGCACGTGCAAGGCCTGTCCTGAAAAATACATTGTCTGGTTGGCAGCATATGTTGCTCCCAAAACTGTATACATTGGTCAGCATTTATGGTGGCTTCACAGAAGTGCACGCCACCCATGCCATGTGCACAAATGCACCCCCATATTATCACGAATGCTGGTTTTTGAACTGTGTACTGATAAGCTGAACGGTCCCTCTCCTCTTCAATGCAGAGGACACTGCATGCATGATTCCTAGAAATAATCTCAAATTTTGATTCATCAGACCACAGGACAGTTTTCTACTTCACCTGAGTGACGCCTCGGGGCCAGAAGTTCATGGCCATCCAATACTGGTTTTCATCCTTGTCCCTTACGCACATTAATAATTCCAGATACTCTCAATCTTTTAATGATGTTATGTATCAAGCTCTGCAATATTTTGTTGTGCTACATTATTCTTGAATTGTGGCACTATTTGCCCACGCAGTCTTTCACGGAGTGGTGAACTCGTCCCCATCCTCATTTCTGACAGACCCATCCTCTCTGGAATTTTAGTTTAATACCTAATCATGTTAATATCCTGTTGCCAATTAATCTAATTAGTTGTCTGATATTCCACCAGGTTTAGTTTCCAGTCTTTTGGTGTCTCTGTCCCAGCTTTTTTTAAATGTGTTGCTGGCATTAAATTAAAGTGATCATGAATTTTCCAAGAAACTATAACATTTCTCAGTTTCAACATTTGATAAGTTGTCTTGGTACTATTTTCTGTTGAATAAAGGGCTTAAGTTAAACAGGGTTGTGAGTATATATATATATTCTTTGTACTATATAATCTGTATGTTAGGACATTATATTTGGGTGAATATGTAAGTGAGAGACAGGATAGAGACAGACAGACACTGAGAACTGTGCCTTGATATGTGTGATTATTAGACCTGCCAAGAACTTGAGATCAAATCAAACATGACATGGATAAACTCTTGTACATTGCAATGCCCGCTAACAGCACATACTAAAATTTGAGCTATACAGAGACAATTAGCAAGGTCCCATTGTACACCTAATAGTATTCCTCGCTTAATAAACCCTTGTCATTCATATTGTTAGTTTGCACCTTGTTATTACACTGTACACATGAACATGAATATAACATACCACTGCACATAGCTAATAATAAAACTTGCGCACAATGTTTACTTTGTAATTTCTTATATATTTCTGATTTTTTAAAATGTTTTGGAAATATAAACAAATGTTTCCATTCAAATGTATAATAGAGAACGAGAAAAACAAATAGAGACACATAGAAAGAGACACAGAGAATGTATCAGACAGAGAGAGTAACAGAAAGAGGAAGACACACAAAGAGAGCGAAAGAGAGAGGGAAAGAGGAGTGCGGTAGGGTCTGTCTGTCTACGTTGGCCCAATGAGAGAAAAGCTAAACGATTGTGTGTTTAGGGGAGTGTGATATGCATGCTGGCTTCCAGGGGAATAGTGTCCTATGCTCCTCTGGAGAATGATGTGACTGTTGCTGGCAGATCTTGCTCCCGCCAGGGTGTTGTTTTTAGCCCCTCACACCAGTAACCAGAGAGGTGGGCGGCCCGTGGGTAATCTGGCCCAGCTGGGCTCCTGTCGTTGCTAATTGGTGCAAACGAGAAGGACCTGTGATTGCGTGGCCGTGAAAACAAACCCCCCCACCAGTAACAGGCGGGTGGTGGGGCAGAGACCCCCGGGACACAGGGACTGCTTCCAGCAAACTGTGACCTCTTACACAACCAGGGTTCAGAGGTGGGGGGGTGACCTGGGACTACACAGGGGTTCGACTGGGACAGGTACGCTGACAAGTCTCTGAACCAATGGACAGTCATCGGGCTTCTAGGTTTGACCTCATGCTATGGCCAGAACCGACACCCAAGATGACATGTGTACAATCATATAATAAGAGCATATAATAAAACATAATCATATAATAATAATAATCATATAAGAGTGGTTGATGAAGGCTCAAGGTAGATGTTTGCCAGGTAAGTGATGATGATAGTGATGAAGATGATGATGACGGTGGTGATCTTCAGAGTGCTTTTAATGACTGAATAAAACTAGCGTTATTAATGAATACAGTGCATTTCAGGAGGAATAGTCGACAAGGTTATATAAACACCTGACAGAACAGCTGATGGAGCTACAGTATTCATCCATTTGTACAGCTGAATACACACTGAGGTCATTAACTTTAAGTCTCCGTCTCAAGTTCTCACACTCCTGCGACAACCTAAAACCTTCTTCTCAAAAAGCTCAGGTCTTTTGAAATGGCTGTGATGCTTCTTCACAATATCTGACACTAGGTCAGGGATACTAGAATCACATATGAGACAGTACGGAGAAAAGCTAATCTGACTGATCTGAGTAATGTCACCAGGCGTAACGGTAATGGGGTGGGGCTTACATGACACTCAACCACCTGTGATGAAAAGGACTGATAAGTGCTGATAATGACTGCTTGGCATCAGTTGCATTGGGTGTGTCAAGAGTCTAGGAGTCCCGGTTGGAAAACTTCCTTTCTGTAATCTACTAGTGATCTGTTGTTATTAGATCACAGGGGACCGTTGGAGGACCTCTCCAGGTCCCCGTCTACATTTCATCAGATCTAGAAGTGGCCTAAGGCTAGAGCCTGGCTCGAAATGAAATGTCAAAAATAATGGCAACTTAATGGCAACCTCATAAGTCGTTGAGCACCTCATGCTGCCAGAACACGTTTGATGAGCTATTGGCATAGAGTGTATGTTTCTATTATTTTGTGTGTGTTTTTTTGTTATTGTTGATTGTAGATAGTTTATTAGATAGCATCTTATTAAACTGAGATCTGGTGACTAAGACAGCCATGATATATCCTGGAAAAAATGGGAGTTGAGCAGTCTGTCACTGAAGTGGCTGCCAAACCAGCCGCAACAGTCTCCCAGAGTGACTCAGATCACTTTTGGCCATGTTGGCTGAAAAATTAAGTTGCAAAAAAAATATATATAAGGATGATTATTTGCTTTTAATCGAACATACATAATGATGGGGCCCACTTGAGGCCATGCTAATTCTCAGAATACCTGATATTCCTTGTTTTAGCGGATATCTTGCTGTGGTCCATCATCCATTCAAATCTGTCCATTTCTGAAGAGTGATAGTTCACCTTCCTGCTGCTGAAGCTGCCCATAGATAAGGCAGGTGCCTGGGTGCCGGGTCATACTCCTCTGGCTTTTCAGGACCTACACTGACAAAAGGTTCCTTCACGCTGATAGTGGTAGAGCTGGCTTCACACGGGGGGCACTGGGGAGTGCGATGAACACCTCTGGAATGTCTGCCGCCATCTGGAGTCCATGTGGACGAGGTGGCGGGCCCCTGGGCCGGCAGGAGCAGGGAAAGAGCGTGTCAACCCCAGCTAGACCTTAACACAACACGGTCAGGTCTGACAGCCACTGTCCACTGCGCCATAAATCACATGCCCCACTGTCACACTCCGTCTGTCCGGCCCGCCAGCCAGACACCACTCTGTCTGGACTCAGGGAGCGGAGTGTGTTTTGAAAGGAACAAATAAGCATTCCTCCATCTGACAGAATGTCCCGGTCTAGTAGGCACTCTTGGCTGACTTACTGCTGGCACCAAGGACAAGTAAGGATGAATGGATATGTGAATTAAAAACGGTATCAGACAGGAAAACTGGCCACGGCGACACTTTGTGATAGTTGGATATAAGCCAGGAAAGAAAAGCATTTATTCTGAATTTCATACACGCCGAGTTCAAAGCCAGCGCTGTGACTGCGACACCTGTCCTACTTTGGGACTATTCTCTGCCTGTCTGTTGGCTCGATCCACCGGCTTTCTGTTGTCCTGTCTCACGGGACACTTTAATCAGGCCCATTCCATGGCTCTTTCCCTCTCGGTTCTGCTTTATCAGAGGCCACTTTAACAACACCCACGACCCGAGGTGCAAAGTCCAGTCGTTTATCTCTGCCTCTGTCTCTCTCCGAGTGCACCCGTTGGCCAGCTTTCTCCATACAGTCCACACAGCGCAACGCGCGACAGGTCGGAGAGAGCCGGAGCAGGATATGAAGGAGTAAATACACTGACATGTATCCCTTTACCACTGAAGAACACAATAGCAGATTTCCACCATCACAAGGTGTTTTTGTAGTTAAACCCTGATGTAATTCTAAAATGGGTTATTGTAAAACGATGTAATTAATGCATCAGACATGGTGTAATATATCTGTAAAAATAAGAAAAAAATGCATAATAGCGATTTCATATTTCACAGGGTTTGAAATTGCAATATTTCGGTTATTGTTTGTTCTAAGGGGCAGAGACGTTAAAAAGCCGAGTCATCCCACTTGTTCAACAAGCCCTTTATTATTCCACAAATTTTTCCTTTTTCCTCCAACAATCCATCATAAGACCTGAGAATATAGCCTGCAGGCTAAACTGTAAGCCTCACCTTTCTCTGACAGCTTGGGAAATGTCAACACACCATTCAACAGGATGCAGAGATGCATCCAGGATGCGACTCTCATTTGCATAGTACATCTTGAAGGGATGAACCAGGAACCACCCTTCCTTCTAGATATATCTGTCACATCTACACGCGACAAAACACTAAAAAACACTTCCAAGTTACTGGGATCCAATATCAACCATCTGCTGGGAGTGCTTTTGACTTTCGAATTTATGAGAGGTGGCTGACAAGCCAAGGTATCCAAAGTGCACTGAGAAATGACACATCTGAACGAAAAAAATAATGGTTTATTAGAGACAGGTTCTGGACTAACAATACATATTTCCAATGAGTGCCTGTGTCGTAGCTCCAGCCTAAAATTCAGCAAGCTCAGCCGAAGCCATTCCTCTCTTTTTCTTTTTGTCAGCTTTCAGAATATTAGAAAAGGTCCTTTTATCTTTTTCGTCTGTGTTCTCCTGACTGGAGCGCAAATGACCTGTTTCGGTACCTCAGGTGAAATGTTTAACAGAATAAACTCATGCGGTTTCCCTTGCGAAGGACATTTTGAGGAATGACCTATCAATCTAGTCTACGTTTCCTGTTTTCTCTCCATTTTATCAATGTCTATGTCATAGTTTGGCATAAAGCAATGTTTAATAAAAATTTTCATCTCATTGTGTTTTTCTCTACTCTAATCAAATTTCAATTTTCAAAAGCAATGTTTGAAAGTAGTTAATGTGGTACACCACCGTTCACACAAAATAATCATTAGATAATAGGTGTTTTGCAGACAGGGAACGTCCATGGCAACCCGATAACCACCATCATAGCTAATACATCAGGTTGACATTTTGTCTCGGGTTAGTCATACCTGGGCAGGGTTCTGTCCCTGGTTCCTAATGCACCTTTGTGTAGCTGTGGATACCATATCAGCTAAATGGTGGCCTATCTTATCCAATCCACTGCACTAACGGGACCATTGTGTGTAAGGCGACAGTCAGGCGTAGATTTCTGTTAAAATATTCTGCCCAAAGTACAGTTCAGTGTGTGTGGTTGTGTGTGTGTGTGTGTGTGTGTGTGAGAGAGTTTGTGAGATCTTTGGTACGCTTCAAAAGCTCCTTCAGCGATACGTGACACTGGAGAATGGTTTTGCACCCTTACGTGACAACTCTGAAAACACAGAGCAGTGTTGAGCCAGAGGGATGTGGAGGGCCGTCCTCTGGTCAGTGGAATGCCGGTGTCTACTGAAACCCAACATAAAGCAGCTCCCCTCTCCTTGAATGACTCCTTGTAAAAGCCAAGTCAATACCACTGGGCTAGAAACTCCAAGAACGACACACAGTGACAGCGTTCTGCCGACTGAAAAAGAGTGATTGCCCGTTTTTTAAAACTTTTTATTTACTGTTTATTTATTTATTTTATAGTTTCAATAATTATCCCCTGAAGCAGCGCTCGTTCAAAGTGAAATGTTCCTTTAATAAACTATAATCGTGTATCATTTCGACTTAATTTCAATTCAATATCTTTTTAAACTTGTCTGACTGCAGGGTATTTACATAACCAAATTCAAAAGTAATGTATTGTAAAACACTGTCATAAAATAAATGCAGCAAACATGTATTTTTCGATGCTCAGAATGCTATTGTTTTGTAAAGTCACTCAACTGTCATTGAAATGCTCTATTGTCAGAGGATTCACAGGGCATCACTAGGCATCTGGAAGTGTCTCGGCTCCAGTTCATGGAGGGGTCAGAGGTTGAGTGTGAGTGGACACTGTTTAGTCTAACCCACCAAAAAATCACATACAAGAGACATTTGTTGGAAAACGGTTTCGACAACCATACTGTATACTGTTCTGCTTGAGCTGTCCATCTTGTAGGATAAGATCAATCCCTGAGCCTGTGATCAAATACATATTTAAACAAAAGGAAGAGGATTTGGTAGATTTTGGATTCTTCTCAGACATATTTGAAATGAGAACTAATTATTTAAAGGATTTGATTCATTAACATGTATGCATACAAGTCACCTAAATACATGGATCATTTCAATATATTTCTATGTATTTCCAAGGAATAGACAGCCGTCATGTTTAGCCCCAAAGTTTTTTTGCTTTTTAATAAGAAAAAACATGAATAATTAAAATCACAACATTCAAACCATAAGCAACAACCTTACAATAGAATATACAGTATATATATATATATATTAACATACTTTTCCAAGTCTGAAAAGCAACATAGTTTAAATAACATGTCTTTTTAAAATTAAAATACAAGAAAATAAGAACAGTTTTTCTGACCTGAAACTCATGTTTTTTTCTCTGAAAAAGTGTTCCTTCTGTGAATATTCAGTTATTGGTCCTGCTGTGTCAAAACGACTTCAAAGGCACTTTTGTGGCTTGCAACATAAAGCTCAATGTTGCGTATAGACATGGTTACAGTGATCCAATTCTAGTTTGCCATTTGCAGTAAAAAAAAAAAGGTCATTACAAAGTATTGTCGTAACACACACTATTTGGGCCACCCCAGCTGTGCAAAATGGTGGGAACTCTAGTGCAAACTACTGTATGTAAATGGTCCTCTTAGTGCATTTCCATTCCACTCCTATCTTAGTAACTGACATGCCATAGACCCCCCCTCCCCGAACTTTGGCATGTTTTGTAATATAATATGAAGCAATTCCAAAACATCTTATTCGGGATTATTAAGAATAAAAGGGCCTTCTGAAAAAAACATGTTTTAAAACAAACAAACCTGAAACAAGGTTTACCACAGTTTCCTTTCTATTTAAAAGACTTAGTTGAAATGGATTCCTGCTAAAATTATACAAGATATGGCTCTCATATAAATAAAAATACAGCCTTCCACCATTAGTTTATGGATGTATATTTGAACAGATAAAAACAGCTTAAAGATTGGAATGTAGCGTCATGTGGTGAAACATAACAAGAGTTCCCTGTAATGCAGTAACCTGAACCTCTTCTCATTCCCCACAATCTCTCAAATTGTCACATTTGTTTTGTAACTTGTCAATACGACGCTGTACAAGATATATTAAATGTATTCCCTTCATAAATAAATCCATCTCCTTTCCTCTGCTCCGTCTATTTACAATGTGTACAACTGAAGAAGTCCTGCTGGCCTCAACAAACCAAAACCCATTTTGAAGTAGTCTAAAAACTCATATGTGATGAATGGCGAAGGATGGATATTACTTCTATGTGAATTTCTGAACATTTCAGTTGAACGTCCTTTTGGTTCGCCGTTGCCTCTGTATTGTGTTGGGTTTTATCTTTGTCTTCCGCCTCGTGTAACCACAGGCTTTCCCAGACCGACTGTGTATTTAGCACTGCTCAGTGCTATGTGGTCCCTTGTGGGCAGCCATTTTACATTTTGGGATGTTAAGACTGCTGCAAGTCCTTGTCAGGACCGCTGGGCTGTGGTCCAGATGGCCTCCATGTTAGGAGGCGTTGAGAACCGATCGGCTGTAGAGGGTTTGATAGTAAGGCCCAGAGTCCATCGCAGAGGGTCCTGCATTGTCATAGATCGGTTTGGCTGCCACCGGAGAGGATGTGGCGTAACCATTGTAGGCCATCACCTGGTCCTGGTAGCTCTTCAGGTCCATCTTCTGCTCGTTGGACATGAGGTTGGTGATGGAGAAGGGGTGATTAAAATTGTAGTGAGGATCCATAGACTTGAGAGCATCATTCTGAAGGTCCAGATGATGCATGGTGCCAGGCAGGAGGTGGGTGCCGCCTCCCATGGCCTGGGAGTGCAGGAGAGGGGAGGAGGTGGAGATGGAGGAGGGCACAGAGGAGGGGCTGCTCTGGATGTGGGACTGGGGCTGTGGGGGGCAGTCCAGCTGGACCATGCTCCTCTGCTGCTCCTCCGTGGACGACCCAGGGTGGGAGGTGTCAGAGTGTGCTGAGTCGGCTCCCTCCGAGCCCCCCGCGGGGCTGTGCTCTTCCATCAGGCCGTCCCCATGGCCCCCCTTCCCTGAGCCTCCCTCCTGGGACTTCCCGGCCTTCTTCCCGGCCTTCTCTTGGTCGATCTTGAAGCGCTTTTGGCGGCGCAGGTAGCAGCCGTTCTCAAACATGTTGCCCGAGTTAGGGTGCAGGGCCCAGTAGGAACCTTTGCCGGGCTTGTCAGGCGAGCGGGCCACCTTGACAAAGCAGTCGTTGAAGGAGAGCGAGTGGCGGATAGAGTTCTGCCAGCGCTGCTGGTTCTCGCGGTAGTAAGGGAACAGGTCCATGATCCACTGGTAGATCTCGTTGAGGGTGAGCATCTTGCTACCGGACTGCTGGATCGCCATGGTGATGAGGGAGATGTAGGAGTACGGGGGCTTTGCGTGAGTCAATGAGCGACGGTAGGGCTTGGGCACCTCCTTGGCCCGGTTGAGAGAGGTGGGTGAGGGATAGCTCAGCTGACTCATTGGCTGGCCCATGTTCTGGTAGTGGGAGAGCGAGCCCAGGGACGAGGCCGGGGAGCCCAGCTGAGAAAGAGGGTTGGGGTTGAGAGAAGATGTCACCGGGGACAGGCTCATGTGGTTAGCCCCTCCGCCCATGGAGGCTAATTGACTGTTGAGCCCCGAGCTACTGTAGCCCATGTTCATGGTGGCTGCAGAACCAGCTGGGTTCAGATTGATGTAGCTGTTGATGGTACTCATTGAGCTCATTGAGTTCATAACACTGGGTGAAGAATACATCTGAAAACAAAACAAAAAATAGTTGATTGAGCAATTAAAAAAAAAAAATACATGTCCAGGATTAGACAATAATGCCATTTCAGTATTATTTAACTAAGCCTTCAAAAGCAGAAAACGTAAAATAACAATGACACCATTGGTGCAAAAGAGAAATGGAATTTACATAGGATTATTAAACTTCTCAATTCGCGTCATGGAGTCGTTCCCTTTGATTCAGCACTTCACTTTAATGCGCTACTTAACTTCAGCGAATGAAATAAAATAAAAAGGTTTCTGATCTATAAACTAGCTTACCAGTGGAATGAAAACGTTCAAAAAATTACCCCAATGCCGTGAACTACACAATCCTTCAAAACAAATATTACTTACCCAAGTAGTCTATATATGTAGTTTAGAGCATATTTAGTTGATTCAATAAATATATTTTTTGATGTTCGTTTAATCACAAATTATTTCTGTAGGCCTTTAGCTTAATTTAGCTTTGTGATGAAGCATATGTTAATCAAATACCTACTAATTTAATTTCATGAAAGCATATATAATGCTTTATCATTAATATGATTAGCATTTTTTTAAAGCTCGTATTCATATGCAATTAAATATATGCTAATCAACCAAGACTATGTAATTAATGAAATTAGCAGACATTCAGCTCAATTAATAGAAATACAAAGGAATTCATTTTAGGACATATAAACCGGCCTTTACATAAATATCTCAAAACATCGACAAAATTCGTCAAATTATTAATAAAATGTTATTGCTATGATTGTAAAATTCTATATTCATCAAAGAAAATATGTTGCAACCCCATATATTGAGGGAAAATATAGCAAAACAACCCAACGTGTGTTAAAACGCTTAATTTTCATTCAACAGCTTAGTATTTAGGACACAAAATAGACAGAAAAATATATCATCATTAACGCACACCTCACAAAGTGCAAATATTAAACTTTCAAATAGTGATATTTACCTCACTGGCTTCGCTGTAGAAGGCATTCCACTCTGGCAGTTCATGTGACTCCATCTTCACTGAGCTCAACATCCCAAATACAACGTTTTAGGGTAAGAAAATATATTTCAGCAAGTAAAAAACAAATCCTTAGTATAGTTTATGACACTTGAGCGTCGGCTGAAATTTCTGGACTCCAGCAAGAGTAGGAAAATAAAAGAAAAATCCAAGATAACTGGAGTTCCACTGACAAGAAGACAAGAATAGAAAATAAAGAACTGAAAAATAGAAACAAAGCTTCCACGAGCGACGAGTGTCTTCAGTGAAATGTCAATATTTATTTGTCGATTTATCAATCATCCATCGTTTCATAATCAGGAGTAACACCTTATTTATCTTAAGCAGACTTGCTCTTTAGGCAACGCTAGATCCGTATGAAGTCCGCTGAAAGTACTCTCGCGCCCGGGTCCTTATGAGTAAGTGTGGTATGGGCAAGTACAGTATAAGTGGTACGTTCCTTCTTAAAAACGCAGGTAAGGTACCGCCCCATCAGTCATTTGAATATCGTCCTAGGACTCAGGAAGAGGTCGTTAAAAAGACCTCTCTTGCCCCCTGGCGAGGCTGTATATTGGGCCCGGGACAGACACATTCATCTCAATTGCTGTGTCCTCGCTTCTTATTGTCTGCTAACTACTACTTAACCGTCTCTAGATGCAGACTTGGAAAAGGGGGTTGTATAGGCTTTAAATAACCTACTTCATGTTTGATTATTAGGTGCCACAATTAAAACCTAACTTGCTTCACTACAAAGTTTGTGGACCAGGAATATATGAAGTAGGGCTAGTTCCAAATGTATTCGTCTACCAGTTGACTTTTGTCTTACTGGTTATCAGCCTGTAACTCAATAGGAATTAAACGTCTTTTGTTTACCTCGAATTTTAATTCACTCCACCAAAAGGAAAATATCTGCCCAGCAATATGTCGATATGTGAAATAAAGATGACGACTCAATGGTTAAATTGGGGCTTGATGAAGACTTGATGTGGTCAGGGGTATAACCTTGTCAGGGGTTAAACTCATCAGTGGGAGGTCTGATAGGGGGGCGCAGAGGTGAGTGACTGTGGTGAGAGCTGTTAATTCCCCCGGCTATCACTTCTCTGGAGCTCTAACGGCTGATTAATCGCAGGACCACTTCTCATGAACACTTCCTTCTAACATCTATAGGCCTCTTCCTCGTCCAATATAGATTTAAAGTTGTAATCTAACTAAATAAATATCTAATTGAACTAAACATAACGATCAATTATGTGATTTTTTGCAATATATAACTTGGTTCGTCTGCTAAAATTATGTGAACCGTGTACTAGCAAAGCGAAACAGTAATAAAGAAAAAAACTAGAAATAATGTAATCCAATGTGTAATGTATCCGTGGTCTGATTCCTCAATCCAGAATACACATCTTGTTGTTAAGCGCAGACAGCAAAATCTGAATATCAATGCATTTCCTAATTGGCGCTGAATGTGGTTGTAATTGATGCGCGTGCAGGTGGTCAACAGGATTAGCTGGGAAAATCTCTAGGAAATACGCAGTTCGGAGACATCGCGTTAAGCGCCACAAGGTGAAATAAAATATACGTTTATTTACAGCCGTTAACTTTGGATTTAAAGTGAATTCTCCAAAAGCAACGTAATTCGGCCTAATCAATAGTTTCAATACAACATTCGTTTTTTGGGGTCATTTATATTTTCCTTTCATAACATCATGAGTGTAGCAAGACATGACCTCAGTATTAAACCAATAGATCTCAACATTTCTAACCATTTGCGATTTTGCAAACGCTGTTACGTCGATTAACACGTTCAATAGGATAACAAATTGCTGCCTGTAATGACCGCAATTAAGCTTTCTAGAACAAAGCTCTCCAAACCAAGTTTATCATATAGACCTGTTTAAAGTAGAACACGGGCCTATAAGTAGGCCTATACTATGAGAAAGCTACTGCGTTGATAAATAAACTATATCCAGATGAGGTATTTAATGGAGCGGTTTGCCAATCACAAATGGAAACATACGGTCTTAAATTGAATAACATCTTAACTCCCAGGGCTGTTTCGAAATATATGGATTTCCCGTCCAGAAATGGTTAGTATAAAGTAGCGTTTGTATTGTGTGACATGAACAGCTTCTTAAGCATTCATCTCTAGCCTTATACTCTAAAACACATCCCAACATCCTCAAGCGGGTCGACTGCTTCTTTGGCCAATGTGAGAGTAGGTCGTTCATTAACACCTCAATAATTAGTTAACAATAGCTTTAATGAGATGACACTAATAGAGGAAGTTAGAGATTTCAGTGCTTTCTAGAGGGGGAGATATAACGGAAATTCACTGCAGGCGGCGTTGACCACTGAAAATTACATTGTACAGTTAAGTAAAATAAACAAATGTCGCAACTACCCATTATCTGACGATTACATTCAATTTATATTCTATATAGAATGCATAATTTAACTGGAATATGGGCATTATGAAATATTATGTTACTATTTAAGTAACTTGCTACTTCCTTATTCGAGAAACACACACACACACACACACACACACACACAAAACTCAACATCTGACGAAAAAAAACGATTCCAGTTGGTCAGTAGTGAAGGACTGCACCGTCAAAGTGCGCCATCAGCTGTAGAAAAAGTGAAGTGCAACACAGTACAAAACGCTGGAATACATGTTTTTATTTCTATCATTGGTATAAATGTTTTCCTTTAGTGAAATAAAAATTATTGTGATATCAAAATCAATGAACAAAAAACTAAAAGCATACAGTTTAATATGAAAAAAAAATTAGTTGCATGAAAAATCCAAGGGGACAAATCCTACACCCAACACGTTGATTCCGTTAAAAAATAAGATAGTGGCAAAACAAGTAAAACAGAGTTGGAATACAAGCTTTAGGCTAATCTTAAACTGTGTTTAAGAGCAACTAAATAACTGAAGTCCATGACTGATAGAACCATCTGACTATTTTCCATGCTTTTGAGGCACTTGAGGTGAGTTCCATAAGCAGATGAGAGATTGCATGCAAATGGCCAGGTATTGATAAACACCAACTTTGGAAACTGCTAGGGCCAGTAACAGACACAGATCAAGCCAAGTTCGGAACAATAAACTACTTCAATGGGGATCTCAATTTAGCTCTTTTTTTTACCGAACTAGGCTTTATCTTTGTCTGAAAAAAACGTTCCCTTAACCAAATAAATACATTAAGGCAACGAACGTAACAGGTTAATACAAACCTGACAAACAAGCATTTATGTACATATATATATTATATTTCAACAATTGAAAGAGGCATATTCATTGGTAAACCAGTGGGACAAAAAGTGTAATACTGGGACAAAAACTGTAATACTCCAATTTCTTTAGGATCACATGCAACAAAACTCTAGAATCGGCCCTCAACAAAGCAATTAAAAAAAGTAAACTCCTTAAATTTTACTTCGCCACATAAATGGAGCCGATACCACATTTTATTTTTCACAACATCTGCTATTTGAAAGGTTAACAAAAACTATAAATATCCTAACAAAAACCATTTTTTTCCCCAGGCACTTACATTATATTGAAGCCATTCAACACAAAAACAATACTTATACAATATTGAAATAAAAATCTATTTTAGCATTATTTATCTTTGGTTTTTATGCACGTAAATAAAGGCTACAAGGTGGTAGCTACATTGCGCATTATTCTGGAAAACAATCTTTAGACTGGACATATATTACCACTTTGAGAGACTGTCTTCCAAAGACAGTCTCTAAAATGTAGTTGTCCATCCCATTGATGCTTTATAAAGTGTTTCTTGGGCACTGTGAAAGCACTCCTTTAAGTCTTGCAGATCGATGGCATAACATACATTACTGGTTTCAGGACTCTGTATAGAGAAAACCATTTGGTCCATTAATCAGTTCTACGTAAAGTGTGAATGTGAGGCAAACTAAACACCCCAGTGGTACAGTCCTCAAATGTACACTACTGTGACATTCAGTCACATTTTAGTCTCTCACTTTGTCACACTTTTTAGATGTGAATCTAAAAATAACACACCTAAAATCACCTCAGGGACCATATTAAGTCTTAACTGTATTTCCCAAGCCGGGTACACTGGTTCAAAAAGTCAGTGACTCTTGAACAATTCCAATACTAATGCAGATAACCATTTGTTAAATTGGGGTGAATAACACATGTAGACATGTAGAGTTGATGCTGGGGTTTTTGATCACCTCCTGACCAATCAGAGAGTAGTGCGGTAGTGTAAGGCCTACCCCCTGGAGGTGAAGATGTATAATAATTGGCAGTGAGGTGTCAGGAGAACCTTACGGATTCTGTTGTCGACTGGCGGTGAGGACCTGTTGGGATTGTCATTGTCAGTCTAGCTCCAGGCATGCAGGCTGAAACTTCCCTCATGGTCAAAGACACATAAACTAAGACATTAATAAATAACAAGCTGAGGTGGCATATTATAAATAATGCTGTATCCTCACATCTACTGTAGCACACACCACATCTAAGATCAGAGTGACAGAAAAAAAAAGGCAACAAATTGTTCAAAGGAAACCGGTGAGCAGTGAAGCTGTTTCTTACCACCAGGTGTCCCAGGTGATTAGGGGTCACGCTCCTTCTTCACCTCCAGGATGGTAGAGATCTCTCCCTGCATGAAGGCCCAAGACACGTTGGATCCCACCAGAGGACACTTCTCTCCGCTGGGGCAAAATACCTCGCTGCCGGCCCCCTGACTCCGGATGAAGTCTCTGGTGCAGGGGAAGCAAAACTTATGGCCTGCAACTGATGGGCACTGGACAAAGTGAGTGTCCTCCAAGCGCTTGTGGCAGATGGTGCAGCAGAGGGGGGGGCAAGAGGAGCCAGAGGTGTTCACTGCGGCTGCTGCAGGCTGATCCGAGGCCCCAATCAGGGGGAGAGCTGCCGTGGTGACCCCAGCCGAGGTGCCGGCTCCCTGGGGCTCCGAGTTGCTCCTAGAGGCGAGGCGGCGCTGCTGCCCGGCGGAGGAGGCCGCCACAGGGCTATTGCTGCTCTGTCTCCCTACCAAGGAGGAGTGGCTGAGACCCCCACCCCCACCACTAGGGGCATCACCGGGGGATCGGCCGGCGGCTGCACCCGCATGGTCAGCCACACTCATTAGTGCTGTGATGGGGGAAGGGTCGCCACCGCGGGAGGATGAGCTCTCCGGGTGAGGGTGGGGCTGGCCAGCGCCGGGGAGGGACGAGGCAGCCAGGTGAATGGCCATGCCCGGGTACATCCCCGTGGGCCAGTGGTCGCGGAGCTGCTCCACCTTCTCGCCACCCCGGTGCTCCGGGGAAGCCTTCCGCCGGCGCCCGCGTCCCGATGCCGAGCGGCCTGTGTGGCACGGTGACGCGGGCAGCGCGGAGCAGCTGGTGTCCAGGTAGGGCTGAGGGAGGACATCCGGTCCGGGCATGTCCTTAAAGGCCCGTACCGCCTCACTCAGCAGCTCAGAGAGCAGCCGCCAGTCCCCCTCGGCATGCCTCCTCTCGTACTCCACGTACTTCACAGCTGAGTTGGTCGCCTTGTTGCCACAGTCTTTCTGGCTGTTGCTGAACATCTGCGCGACCAGCGTTGCCACGTTGGAGAAGATGTTCCCTGAGCCGCACGGGTACTCGGCAAAGATCTTCAGTTCGAAGTCCGCCGTCAGCTTGGCGTCGAAGGCCACGACCCGCCCCCCCGGGCTGTGGTCTTTCCTGAACCGCACGTTGAAGGGCGTGCAACTGGAGAGTGTGAGCAGGACGTCGCGCACGGCCTTGGGGCGACCGGCCCAGTCGTCTGCTCGGTTTCGCACGCTCTCCGACAGCTCGGCGAGAGCCTCCGCGTTCCTCTGCTTCTCCCTCAGCTCCCTCTCAAAATCTGGATTCAAGAAGGAGGACCCGGTGACGCTCAGCTGCCTCTTGGTGATGTCATTCAGCATGGGGGCGGACAGAGTGAGGGGGCTTCCCCCGACCTTGGGATTTATACTAGGCACAGCTGCTAGGAACCTGTGCGGCGCCGCAACCAGACCATGCGTCATCAGACTAGGTAGAACACTACCTACCATGGGTCTTCCGCTAATGTCTGGTTGTGGGACCCCATCTCCTATCCTTTGCAGACCATTAGGGAGCCACACAGGGGAGCCGTAGCCCCCTCTGCCCCTTTCAAAGCGTTCAGGAGGGGGCCTGCCGCCGTCCACCGTTCCATCACTCCCACCTGTGCCATGTTTAGTGGGTTGGGGACCCGGGGACCTGCCATCCTGCATACCTTGAGTTATTTTCAACTGCCTAGCCGTCTCTATGAGGAATTCAATACGGTCTGCCCCTTCATAATTCACACAGCCTCGGCAGACAGCCTCGCTGAAGTCCCAGATCATAGCCCATGGCATCTTAGGCAAGTCGCAAAGGTAACACCACTGCCGCCTTGAAGATCCCTGAGAGGACATAACTGATAGGCCGTTTGCTACTTATTTCAACGATTTCTAACGTACTATTAACGGATTATTAATATTAACGGATTAGCATCCAATAGATAGTTCAGAAACAAACGCCGCTCTTGTTACTTCGAAAATACGTGAAACAATATACTATTATAGTATAACTATTGTAGCAAACTTTCTTTACAAAAGTTTTGTTTTGTTTTGGTCGCCTGTGTCCAAGAAGTGTTGTCTGGAAGACACTGGAACACAAAACTCCGTGCTAATGCATTCTGGGACATGCTGTTTTTCTGTCATGAGGGACTTCAATCAGCTCGTCACTCTTGTTTGCGTCTAAGAATTGAAGAAAGTGTATCCTCTGTTCGATACTGATCTGAACCACGGCCGTTTGTTAAAACGTATGAAATCATAGCAAAATAAACAATGAATTTAAAATCATATCCATATGCGCATCTCGCGCAGTAAGTAACCTCGCGAACAGAGCGGGTGAGTGTTTCCAGGTTAAAGGTCATTTGTAACATGTGTTTTTGTTTAAGGCATGTGTTGTTAGTTGAATAACTAGCCAGTTAACAGCGGCTATCATTTATATTTTAGCTTAAACAGTCATTAAATATCATGTCAAAAGACGATTCAAGTGATGAAGCGAGTGATACCGAGGAGGTTCCCGAAGTACAGAGAAAGCAGGGTAAGCTTGGCTAGTTAACTAATGTTAGCTAATCAGTTAGCTAATATCAGCCAATCAAAACCATCAAGGCGTAGTGCCAAATAACGCATTTTAGTTATTTCAATTAAGTATCGTTTCTAGTTTAATCAGTGGGATATTGGGTTAAAGGTTGGTTGTCACATTGCTTAAAGTCTTAGATCGTCATACTCCATTGACAGTCTCTTAGGTCATACCGCTTTCTTGAGATATAGTCGTAAAAGAATGTCTGCTTTCAACCAACCTTTACTCAAGAGTCAGTTGGATCGGGACAGGTATGTGTCCTTGCCAATATGAACAGGCTTTGAATTACATTTTGCTGGTTTGGTCAATGAGAGTGGGTCAGAAATGGACTAAATGCGACCGTATGCGTCACTGGATTACGTTATGTAGCCATAAAAAAATCGATTCAAGTAAAGGACTGTTATCTAATTGTTCCCCCAAAAAGTAGCCATGGAAGTTTAGATACCCTCTTTTTTTTTTTAGAATGGAGAACCAAGGTCAAAGCCTTTGTTTGAACGAATCTGCTATATGTATCACAGCGAATTATTTAATTCCATTTGCCTAGACAGACCCACAAACCTGAATAGCTATTAATAACTATGTCTCTCCCTTCAGCTTCAAGGTATAAGTGTCCAGCAGATTTTGTAACATTTACCCACAAACCCTGTGCCAGTACCCTTATTGACAATGTTTGCAATGACAACACCGAATTATGGCTCATCAAAGCTCCGAGCAGTTTCGACGTGGACAAGTAAGTGGCCATCTTTCCGTTAACTTGAATGATAGTGGAAGCCACATGATTCACTTCTATTAACATACAGACGGTTGCTTTCACTCACCACTTACTATCCTGTAAACTCTTAACACATCTGTCTCTGTATTCCCCAGTAGTTGCAGTCTGAGGATGCCTCTGTCTCGGCTGCAGACTATGCGCGGCCTGGCCCAGCAGGGGCAAGATGGTAGTGAGCCTACGGGGCAAATCTACACTGTGCTTGGTGGGCCCCTGGGGGCTGTTGACCTCCGTCTCCTCACCAGCCACTGCCAAACCCCCAACACCATGGTGTGTGGCCCGCCCTTCATCGGCCTTCTCAACATCGGCGAGAGCTTTGGCGACTGTAGCACCAACCAGGCCCCCATGGCCATCCCAGCAACCCCTGCGCCTTCAATGCCATCAGGGCTCCGGCAGCGCTTCCAGCCCTTCGGGAGCAAGACCCCCACACTCTCCGGATCAGTGGCGGATACAGTCAGGGAATGGGAGACACCTCTCAGCGTCACGCAGGAGCCAGGGGAGAAGAAAAGCAAGAAGAAAAAGAAGAAAGACAAACGAATGAAGTTGGACGAGTTGGAGGGGGTGGTAGGAGTGAAAGAGGAGCTGTTAGCTGTGATTCACAGCCCCGAAGAGCCATCCACAGCTCTTGGGCAGGAAGCTGATCTCTCAGAAGAGAAGAGGAAGAGGAAGAAAAAGAAAAGGGATAAAGACAGAGGGGAGGCAGAGGAGGCTGGAGATTGTTTGTTTAATGAAATTAAAGAAGAGACGATAGAGGTTAAAGTTGAACCAATTGACTTCGCCTACGGTGACATTGGGGATTCTGGGAAAAAGAAGAAAAAGAAGAAAAACAAGCATGATGACTAATTTGATGTTGTTTTAAATTGTTCACTTGGTTATGCTTAAGAAGGTATGCCCTAATGTAACTGTAATTCGCTGTTTTGTAACCTCACTATTTGCTGCTGATGGCAGCCAAATTCTCCTGCAGTGCTCAGTCCCCACAGGCAGATGGCGATGTTAGTCAGCAGTTTCTCCCTGATTACTGGACTCAGGAGGCAGGCTGTCTCTCTGCCTCTTCGTGCTCTGCACTGGAGTGTGGTCCTGATTTCTAATGAGCTCCAAAACCCCTCTGCTGCTCTCAGACCCTGTGTCACTAACATCCTTCCACTACAACACCCCCTGCGTGTATCACTCACTGGCAGTGGACGACATCTCCCTCTTCTTGCTCCCATAACTGGACTTTTGAAGCTTGTGTTGGTATGGCGTTGTGGGTAAACAAAAAGATATCCATCAATAAAAAATAACTTTCAACAATCTGCAACAAACGGTTGCTTGTTGTTTATACATGATCTTTATCCCTTTGTAGTCAATGCTCTCCCTGTAGCTCAACCACAAGCGCGGGAATATAGGACCGTTATCTAATGACTAAAATATTTCAGAAAATGTTTGTGGAGGAAACCCAATGAGATTTGTGTTTCCACAGATATGTGTGATATATGCGTATTCGGGTGGAAACGGATTGGGCTGGACAGCTTCAGGTGTGACAACTTGGCCCCTAGCTAGCAGGTTATGCAACAGGGGTGTATTCATTCTTGTGAAATAAATGTTAGTTGCCAGGTCGTTGCAGGGATGGACCTTCATTTGTCTAATAGTGAACAACAATTATGAAAATAAAACTAAAGTAAAATGTTTTTTTCAACCTGAAGAACGCCACATTGGGTCCCGTTCAGTGGCTCCTGCTTGAATTGTGCTGAATGTATTCCTCTGTTATTTTCTGTCACCGGCTATTTTTCTACTGTTTCACCGATTTCAGGACAGTAGTTTGTCCTCCAACTACAAACCATGATGGACTCTTTAATTGCAATGCTTGTTCTCTCACCAGTTTTCCATGGGACAGCACTGGGGTCACAGGTCAAGTCACAACTGGCATAATGAAACCAGTGGCCTCAAATGAAGCACCTGGATGCCAGAAGTTCAGTTGAATATTTCTATGTTTCTTAGCTGAGCATGTTGATGAGTGGTTCCATTGAGAGAGTTTTGCTATAGGCGCTGCAGTTTGGCTGAATAGTAAATGGTGTCTGGCAAAGCAGATGAATAATTGAATGCAGTCTGAAGTTTAGATACAACGTGTCCAGAATGCAGAGGAGGATTGGGCCCAGCGCGCCCCAACCGATGCAAATGATAAGATTTACGAAGAGGAGGTTGGGCACGGGGGGGTGGGGGGGTGTAATGAATTGGAGAACCAATCTTGCTTGCTGTACCCACCTCTCCACTCTCCCCCTTTCCCACCTCCCCCTCTCACTGCAGTGACTCCCCCCCTCTTCTGAACCGCTCTGCTTTTCAACCAGTGGGCTCCAGCAAGCCTGCGGCAATGAGAGGGTTTCCATGGCAACGCCGACCTGTGAAGGACCACGGTGCTGTTCTGTGGAGATGGGGGTGGGGTGGGATGGGGGGGGCAATCATCAATGTCTTTTACATGAGCTCCACCACTTTAAGACTGGTGTCTCTAAAAGCTGCAGCCCCCTCACCCGCCTGTCTCTTTCCTCGCCCTGTAACGCTCGGCGTTTGACGGTGAGTGAAAGTGTGTGGATCGATGAGAAGAGTGATGGTTTACAGGTGACGGGGGAAATTGCTCTGTGGTTAAATTGAACGAGAACCGGGCTTGGGCTCCGCCACTGTTGTTTGACCCTCCGATGAATAAGCGCCTTACGCGACGCTGCATCAGGGGTCCACCACAACGACACTCGACCTCGTCGGCCTCCTGGTTTGACGCCGTTGCCCCGTTGTGACCCGGCTCGGCCCCGTTCACACAGTGTAGCTGGTGTGTGTAGTGGGGCGTCTTAGTGGGTAGATCTATATTTAATGTATAGTACTTGCAGTCATTGAGACGCATTGCTGCAGCCTTTGCGGTGCAGAGGATACAACCCGGCACTACTGATATGGAGTCTTTTGGATTGTGCGGAACGCTCAGTGTCTCAGGAGGACATCTTTGCAATAGATCAGCCTGTGTCGTTCATCAGCTTGACAAGGCTTTGGGAAACAGTCCTGCGATGTTTTGGGCTTGGTTTATTCAATTGCTTTAAATTGTCTCTGCTTATTTTCATTGATCAACTGAATGTCATGAACATACCTGTTCCTGCTAATGTGATAAGTTATCTAAATTAGATATAATTTGTGCAGAATACTTATCAGTGTAGAAACCCCCCACACACACAAAGAACTAAGGTCCATGAATGTATTTTTACATGTGGAAATCGTCAATGGGGTCTGATCTGAGTGATGAAAACATGTTGCTATGCATTGACAAACTAGTCCAGTCAGACATATGCTCTACAAGCAGCCCATGCTCTTTCTGCTGCCAGTCTCCATGACAACCGCAATGCTCTTACCCCTATTGTTGTCTTGGACTGGCGTTCGATGTCCTGAAAGTGTTACTAATTCGTAAAAGCCTGCAAATCTTTCTACAGGCTTGCATAAATTCTTGGCTGTCGTTCCCATATGGCAGTTTTGACTTTTAGAACAAGAAGGCAGTGGAGATAACAGTCCTCAGGGGAGACAAAAAAACGTCTTTGACCTTCACAGCAACCGAGAGGACTGAGAGATGATCAGTGCATCCAGCCACATCCTAGCAGCTACGTTTAAAAGAAAATCCATATAGTTTACCAAGCTACCAATTGCTTCACACTGGAAGATATTTTTGTTATTGAAGTTACTTTGAAATGGTAATTCCCTACACCCAAACTACACCAAAGAAGGTAATAATAGCTAAATTAGGCTGACCTATGCTTTTAGGGGACCCAAGATGAGATTCAATATACGTTTTGAAGATTCTACATTTCTTCATTTATCCACAGTTATACCCTATAATAGTTTTTTATTCCATTGGGGTGGGGAGAAATGTGTGTTTTAAAGTACATTTCATTCAATACTACACATTTTGCCTTGACTTAGTATGTTTTAATGATATCTGAGTACAAATGACAAACAAATGAGAGCCTTATGGAGGTCAGAGCCCCAGGACAGCCTGCATGCCTTTCCTTACACAGCTGTGACTACAAGTTTAGATGGCTCTCTAACAACCAATCCAAATGTGGTTTGCTTACATGGCTAATTGCTGGACTGTTAGTGGCAACCAATTTTAGAACTTGCACCTGCTGTGTGTTTCTACGTATCTATGCTCAATAGCAATTTGAGCCCATGTCTGATTTCCCCAAAAAATATCCACATGGTAGACAATGAAAATGAATGGATGCATCTCCATACCAGTGTGCTGTATGTTGTACACTCATGGACAAAATGAAACAGCCTACTCCAGCTGCCTAAATTCAGTGGTCTGCCTATAGTCACTGAATCGAATCCCAGAGCTGACAAGATACCAAAAATCTGTGTTGTAACCTTGAGCAATGTGTTTTACCCTGATTGTTCCTGCCAATCCCTTTACAGCTGAATGACTAACATCTAGAATGGGTAGTACTCCCTTTGAATGTCACCTCGACCAGATCAGGTGGTCTGCCTTGGCATAAACCTATGTCCAGCATTTCACAAGTTGGATACTCCCACAAAGGACAAAATAATTTGTACAAATAACTATAAAAATTCCTAAAACAAGTTATATGAATGTTACCTGAGTCTTATACCTAATAGTATCACATTGTACAGGAGTCAACCCCTCTACTATTAATATAATGGTACAGGGACGCCGACAGGAATCCCAGGGCCTGGGACAAAATGTAACATTTAGGACCCAAACCACGGGCCAAACATTTTTATAAATAGCAATGATGTTACTGTTCATAAAACAGGTCATAAACGTTTGTTTAATGTTTTAGCTAGGTAGTACTAAATACCGAGATTGACTGACAAATAATAATATTTAAGCCAACCAAATGGGCCCACCTGAGGCCTGAGCCTGGGACAACGTTACCGGTGGTCCCCCCCGTCAGGGTCACTGTAATGGTATACTGATTCCAAAATGATTTGCTAGCTCCATCATCCTCAAAATGGTTTGTGGTTTATCCCTTTTTTGTTGTTGTTGCATGATAACCCTGTATAAACTTGGCGGGCGACGTTTGTGTTTTGGATAGTTCTGTTTGTATAGCCTGGGAGACCAAGCTTGTCGTTTAGACCGAGGTCAGAGGAGAGGAGGCACGGGCGTAGATAAGAAGCTTGTAACCCATTGAGAATAGCCACTGCTTCCCCTGCCAACCCTGCTGTGCAACCTTCTGCCGCTGGGCAGCAATATGCCCACACAGCTCTGTCTGTCCAGCAGCTTACCACCCCCCCACACATATCTTCACCCAGTGTCTCCATGTTTTTTTGGGGGGGTGAACTAGATAAAACTGGAAGAGGTAGAGAAAAATGGGTCACCGAGGCTTTTTATACCTCTGTGTGTCTGATTTAACCTTCAAGTGCTTTCTGCTGTTGTGACGACTGAAAAACACGTTGAAGTGGAAATATTACTGACAATTATTTTCCCTTTCAATTTCAATCGAACAATTCGGAGGGAGATACGACTGAAGTTTTTTAAGCAAAATAGTATTAGAATTGATTTCAATTGGTAGGATTACTGTAGACCATTTTTCACCATGTAATGTTGACAAACCAAATATTTGTTGTTCTATAATCAGAGGGTGTCCTATACAGATGCATGTCTGTATGACAGAGATGGGAGCAGAAATGTATCGACACTCCGACCATAGTTTCTCACATTGAGTTCTCAGAAAGCACACTCTAATCTGAGTTATGTAAAACAGGATTATGTCTACTGCCATTGCGAAAATAGTCCGTTTGTGTTACCCTGTCATACTAAAATAATATCTGCATGCAGTTGACCTTTCAATCCTCAACCTTAAATCAGTTCAGTTTCTAATGTATTTATAATTTTAAGCATTTCTGTCTGCCAGATGTCAATTGTGTAAGTATTTAGGCAATTTTTTGTTGCCTAAATACTCCAGATAATAAATAGCATCTGCTTTTTCCTACTCACTTTATCCAATTTCATTATCCCAAGTAAATGCATAGCCATAAAGCTTATAATAACTTGGACGTTGTTCAGTCTAATGTTATAGTTTCATTGTATTGCATTGCAATTTTGGTGTTTTTCTTAATTGTTCAATTACGTACCCCAGTCTAATAAATAATTTCCGTTGGAAATTTTGTCAACATTTGCCCTCTTGTCACTTGATGTTCAGTGTCCATTTGATTACACAAAATTAGAAGTGTTGATTGGTGGAATGGATTGAATTAAAGGGGCAATACTGGAGAAACAGTCAAACATTTCCGCTTGCTTCTGGTCTGATGCAGATTTCTTCAACAATTGAGCTTTCAGTCAAATAACATTCCTCAGAACGTCACACACATTATGTTAAACTAAAATACAAATGCAACAGTTTCAGTGAATAGACACTTTTATAAGATAATCAATGGGCGGTTTTGAATTCTTAATGGTGATTGGCTGATAGCAGTGCTTTATGACACTGTATTAAAGTGCAATAAGTTTGATATCTTGCCATTTTTCCACGGCTACGAGCTGTGCTTAGGCATAACGCATAAGATTAGCTCTTAGCTGTGGTATATTGGCCATATTCCCTTCCGTATTGTGCCTTATTGCTAACGTAATAACATTGTCTCACACCTAATCCTTGTTTCTTCCTGTGTGCCAGGCCTTCCTTACCTGTTTGCCTATAGAGAAAAAAACGCACAACAGCCCAAGTTTGTCTCCTGTGGAGCTGGCTTATACCCTATGGTTCTTTAGAAGTAGAATCTTCAGTCTGTTGCCTTTCAACTGTGCTCCTTAGAATGATGACACATTTGTGACACATTTCCAGAAGCTTCAAAAATACTAATGTGTCTGTTTAGGTTTCCTCCTTTAGTATGGCGGTCGGTTGGTGTAAATGATTTTGAATCTCGTCTCTATCGGCCAATGTAAAGTGTCTAGAGGAGTAGTGTCTAGAGGAGTATCTTCCTGTTTCAGTAATGAAATCACAGTGATCGATTAGCTTACTTAGGATTATGAGTTATCCTAAGCATATAGGTGAGTTCATCAACTTAAAAAAATCCTGACTGGATTGTTTTGTAATTGTTGGAATTAGCAGGAACAGCAATGTTACAACTCATGGTTCATAATTAATTATTTTAGGATGTTCTCTCCAGATGGGGTAATTAAACCAAGTCCACACCAACTCACATTAAGCTGTTATTTGTCACTGAACCAAAGCTATTAAGAGGACAGAAATATATGATTAAATTATTTCACTCACAAATTAATATTTTTCTACACCTTAATTTCACTAAGTTTACAGGGCATTCATTTGTCCAGTATAAGATGTTCATATTATTTCTTGGTATTACAGTGCATCCCTTAGAATTTCTGCACATTTTGATACCTTCATTATAATGTCATTTACAAAATATTTGTTAGTTTTTTTAAATGATTTACACAGTCATGTTATGAAATTACTGAAAAATGTCAATTTCAAAAGTTCTGGAACACAATCTTATGGACTCATGAGACCAAGATGAATCTCTACCAATGTGATGGAAAGGCCAAAGTGTGGAGAGAGAAAGGAGCTGCTTATGATCTGAAGCATACAAGCTCATCTGTGAAGCATGGTGGAGGTAATGTCATGCGTTAGGCGTGCATGGCTGCTTCTGGAACAGGCTCATTAATATTTATTAATGATGCAACTGATGATGGTAGCAGCAGAATGAATTCAAAAGTGTACAGAAACATTTTGCCTGCCAATTTACGGAGAAATGCATCAAAACGTATCGGGAGGAAGTTTATCATGCAGCAGGACAATGACCCAAAGCACACTGCCAACAAAACAAAAGACTTCATCAGGGGACAAAAGTGGAAGGTTTTAGACTGGCCAAGTCAATCATCTGACAACCCAATAGAGCATGCATTTCATCTCCTTAATAGGAGACTGAAGGGAGAAACACCCCAAAACAAAGAAGAACTGAAAGAAGCTGCAGTAAAAGCCTGCAATAGCATTGCAAATGAAGAATGCAACATTTTGGTGATGTCGATGGTTCGCAGGCTTGAGGCAGTTATTGTAAGCAAGGGTTGTGCCACCATATATTAAATGTTATTAACTTTAAGATTACTTGTTCCATTCATTTTGCTTACCTAAAAATGCTGTGGTCTAATACAAATGGTTATATGTCCTAAGTTGTTTAACACGTCTAGATGTGAATACCAGGATATCAAAGCTGAAATTCATAGTCATCTTTTGATCTTAAACTCAAATGTCTTCAGTAACCTTCAAAAACAAAGGAATTTGCCTTGCCGTTCCAATACTTTTGGAGGGGACTCTATGTGACCTAGGATGGTCCAGTGTTCTGGTCCACTGAATTTGGTGTGCTGCTGTGATGTAGCTTTACAACTGACCAACTGATCTTTCAGAAAAACAATCAACTGTATTTCACTATTTTACTGTCCAATAAAGCATGAAATGCCTGAAAATGTTTTTATTTTGGAGTGGACTGAGGTGGATTTTTCTTTCCATTTACTTGTATTTTACCTGAACATTTCAGTATTGAGTGTATATACTTTTAGCATGGCCAAGTAATAAAATTGGGATATGAGGACACACATAAAAGTGTGATGTTTGTTAGGGGTTTGTGTAGACTTAAACTGGATAATGTACATGGCAAATAAGCCGCGTGCATTATTAATGGAAAGATTCACCCAAAAACATCCCTGCAAAAATCAACTCTGCATTTCATTAGGCAACTATTGATAATGTCCAAATTTGTGTCTTTTAGCATTTACATTCATCAAATTCAAATAGAGAAATGTTATGTTATTTAACAAAACATTAGGCATTCTGCTAACCACTGTTGCACAGATTACATGTACTGTATATTTTCGACCGAATGCTACCTAGCTAGCATCTGTTGCTACATCAGTAATTAATGACTAACACGATTTGTCATCAATGACCTGCCGCCTCCACAAACCAGCTGTGTCTACAGCATGAACTGGCAACACCGAGTATACAAGCAGTGATATGTCATTAGCAAAGGTTACTGACTAATATGTCATTAGCAAAACTTATCTTGACATTTTCACAATTTCTATTTTTATTTGATCACATTATTAAAATCTATAGTCAGTGCAATCTGGCAACAACTCTCTTCCAAATGAAATAGGAACTGTGACTAGCCGGCTCAGGTATATTATTAGCTAATTTCTGTCAAACGTAGCTAGGAATGCAGCCCATTCGATCACATAAGGCTTTAGCTTTGGAACGTTGTTCAGTAATTTGGGTCTCTATGTCAAATGTATTACCTTGCTAAATTTGCTTTGATGTCTTGAATAACAAAATAGAATGTTGAATTTGAGATACTAGCTTTAGCTTTTTCTAGATGCAAAAATATATTTTTGAAAAATATTTCAATATTTTCTTGGAATTTGCTGAATAATCCTTGTGACTATATAGTCAGTTGTTGTTCTATTAAAATCTAATTACAGTAGATGAAAATTAAATAGATTAAACAAAGCTAGCCAACTATCTAGCCCTGTTGTAAAGTGAAATATTCAATTTTGACATGTTAGGTTTGTCAGCGCAGTGCTTTCCCATTACAAATGTAAATACCAAGACATATTTAGTAAAAGTTATTGAAGTTTAAATGTCATCCAGACAACTGTTACGATGAATAGATGTTTGTTAGACACACACTTTGACCAACGTGGTTTTCATAGCCTCCCGCCCCTGATATGCAACAGTTACATATCTTTATTTCTGACCTGCAAAACATTTCAGGACTGCCTGAATAGGGGATTAATTGCAGAAAAAATCAAATGTGGTGCACGTGAATCTTTTCTTCATAATATGCATGCGGGTGTGTGTAGATATACACAGAGACGTGTGTGCACATGCCAGATATACACTCCCAAACCACTGTAGTTAATTCAAATCTAATTTGAATTATATTACAGGCTGCTTTGTGCTGCCGTCTTATTGCACCATATTGATACTCAGCCCACACAGGACACAAATAATACCGCACCATATTGATACTCAGCCCACACAGGACACAAATAATACCGCACCATATTGATACTCACCCCACATAGGACACAAAATAATACTGCACCATATTGATACTCTCCCCACATAGGACACAAAATAATACTGCACCATATTGATACTCACCCCACATAGGACACGAAATAATACTGCACCATATTGATACTCACCCCACATAGGACACAAAATATTACTGCACCATATTGATACTCACCCCACACAGGACATCAAAATAATACCGCACCATATTGATACTCACCCCACGCAGGAAGCCAAAATAATACTGCACCATATTGATACTCAACCCACACAGGAAGACAAAATAATACCGCACCCTATTAATACTCACCCCACACAGGACATGAAAATACTACAGCACCATATTGATTCTCACCCCTCATGTGACACCAAAATGATACGGCACCATATTGATACCCAACTCCTATATGACACCAGAATAATACAGCACCATATTGATACTCATTCCACATATGATACGGAAATAAAACAGCAAGTGCAGGTTAGGTTTCCCTTGAATACCGTAGAAAATGTATTTATTAAAGCATATGCTCAAGAACAGAAAAACAACAACTGCAACATTGCAGAACATATCATGTACCATAAAATTGATAAAGAAATCACTGTACACGCTACAGTGTTTTGAAGTCACAGCTTTTGCATCGCAATTTAAATGTATTTATTCTTATTTATATTTATACACATAATAATCCAACATTCATTAAATTTAAAATACTTTTTGGAATAGTTAAGAATAAAATGAGTTTCTTAACATAATCTTTAATGTTGGTTAGAAATATATAAAACAAATTAAAAACTCTTACAATCATTGTTCAGTATTTTGCCTGGCATAAATTATTGAATCAATTTGATAAAAAAATTATCAACCAGATGGAATAAATAAATATTTTGGTCTATGGAATAAATGCTCTGAACTTAACTATATTAACTGGCCATGAAGCAAAGTACCATAATTATAACATCACCAGTTACACCTGTCATCCTACCTTTGGATCCTATTACAATGTAACAGACAATTAAGTTCAATGTCTGTGTAATGTTAAGTGTTACCAACATACAATAGCCAGCCCAGTGTCCACTTTAGGTACTTAGAATACTTGGATTCGGTTTGCATGGTTGCTCATCAAAGATGGACAGCTCTTGTACTACAGGTGCCAGGTTTTAGGGAGATGAGAGGTAAGTTGAGGTTTTCTCCAAGCTTGGGGTTTGTTGCAGCTCAGTGTTTTTTACTTTATTTCCAGGCCCAGGAATTTCATTTCTTATTTAAGGAAGGTTACTTGTTAAATGCACAGAGGATGGGTGCAAATGGATGACAGCAACAACTGAATCCTGAAAGACAAGTGATGATTTAGTTTCAAGGTTGCAGTCTCACGACAGTCTACATAGCTGTATCTTTCTTCAATCAAAGACAAAGTATTAGTTTCCTGGAAAAACATGCAATAAAAGATGAAAACATTATAGGAATTGCTCCCAACATTTATGTGAGTCCTTGTCAACTGTAAGAACACAAACTTGGTCTTCCAGAGGAACTGTAAATAAAAATAGCATTTTCTTGTCAAAAAATATACATTCAAATTTCAGAATGATGTATTTTACAAATAATGTCATTTTTCACCACTACTGTAAATTCCGATATACTTGATTGAGAAATATACCCCCAATCGCTATACAACATATTTCATTGAACATATGTTTATCTATTTATTCAAGAAAAGCGAAGGGTGGAATTACTGTAAATAACACAAACCCTGGATTAGAGCAGGACCAGTCAATCATTTATTGTCAACATAATGTTTTGCACCCTGCCAATATTTTCTCTCTCTTCTGGTCCCAACATGAAATAAATGTCGTATTTGCTGTTGCGACATTGTAATAATAATAATTATTATTTATACTATCTTCTGTACTGTAGCAACCCGTGCTCTGAATAGCTGAGCAGTAAAACATAGAAATGAGCTTCAATGAGATTCAATTAGATAGTATAGTCGGGTGTGATTTGCCAGAGGATCTATATTTTGCAAATGGATTATTCTTGCAAAGGCCTAACCCTTCCAACAGCAGCCTATAAGTACAAAACCCAGGCTGTGGAAGAACATTGGTGGGTGTGCTTTTGCAAACAGATCCGAACAGGCTGGCTTATTCTTTGTCTAACATCAGGTCAGTAGAATTGTAGACAATGTAGAAAGCAGCCTTTAATGTACACAGATGCGTCACATCAGCTCAGGTTTTGAACTCTCTTGTACTTTAGCCACAGTAAAGCAGGTCTGGTTTACAATCTAAATAACGCAAAATGCAAGCTGTACCGATTATTATTATTGCAAAGAAACACATTTTATTACCCATCAATTAGTACGTCTGTAATGTAACACCCCTCCCAAAAAAAATTGCTGACATCAACCTAAAATGGTCTGCCATGGTGACATAATAAATCAGCAATTCAATGAGTGTTGAATTGGAGAGCACGGGCACGTACTATTTCATGTGTTTATGTTTTCTTGTACCACACTCTTGGGGTGATTCATGTCACATAGTATGAGTTAATGTCGACATTTGTTCTGTGGTGGATCTGTTATTGTGTGGATTGGGTCTGAGTGGTCTCTGATGTCTTGGCTCCGAGGTCTAGGGGCAGGTAGAAGAACGTGTGACAGTCTAGTCTCTCCTGACATCTTCCTCTCTATTCTCTACATCAGGATAGGACAGTCTGTCTGCAAGCCAACACTAGCATCATCTAAGAAGCAGTAAGCAGGGAGGTGTACAGAGATCTCAGCAACCGCATGCTAAACCGGAAACAACCAGGCATATAATAACAATATATCCTTTCTAACTCCCAAACGAGACTGTTCCATTCCCCGAAACAGCTGGTCTGGGATTTACAGGGATTCTTGGGCTCCGGAAGAACAAGGGAATGGAAATCGAGCAGCGAGAATGAGAAGGAAAATCAATGCGGCCTCCAGCAGAAGAGATGCACAATTAGTGAGATTGGCTGCATTGGCAATAATGAAGCACAAGCTGTCCTGCCACTACTGTTGTTCCTTGGCAGAAGAGATAGATGGTAGGTATATTGTGGGGCCTAATCATTTATTGTAGCGGCTTCACCAGATGCCCAGAGGTTTTCACAGAGCCACAAATGGGCTTTACAGGGACTGAGCGGTATTCCCATGGTGTGAATAGTACAGTGAAAACAAACCCTTTATTTGTTCAGTTATTCCCTATTAATCTCATAACTTACCTCCACACAACTCCTTGACGTTCTGGAAGGACTTAAAAATCTATCAAGGAGATTAACTAAAGCATCTACTGTAACAAAACGCACATCAACATTTTGTGGTTTCTCTTTTCCGTGGCCCATGGGGCTCTTACAAAATGTTGACTGATATTGTCTCATCAGATCGTTTAAACAGACTGACAAATTGCCTCGAATCGATTGTCGGGGAGATGTGTTCAGTAAACCATGAACTCTGCTTGGCTCTGAACCTCAGAGGTACTTCTTTAGTGTATGAAAGGTTTGTGAGACATGTTTTCAGAGCATGCTGTGACTGTTAATAACTCTTGGGACTCCCAAAGCGTGTAGAGGTCCAAGCCCATTGGCCGGCATTTTTCTTGGATCTGGCTGTATTTGCCGAAACTATAGATTAGCTGGCCGTGGAGGCGTGGTGAATGCAGGGGTGGTGTTTGCTGGTTGGATGAACTGGTTGGTGCACAGGGATAGGTGGGGGATGAGGATGTCGGAGAGAAAAGCCACCCCTATCTTGATTGTGTAATTTGCAAAGTCTTATATCTACCGACTGAGGTCCCAGTTCTTCTGATTGTCTGGTAACCTCTGATTGCTATCTTGCAATGCCTCTGATTTCCTGACACTCATTCGACATAAAAGCATCATCATGTCCAACATTGTTATTCATATGCCCATTACCAACTGTAAATCCTCTTCAAATATCATTTATGAGTTTTTAATGAAACTCCACAATAGCAAAGTCAGCTGTATTAAGACTAGGAGTGTTTAACTTACCTCTTTTGGATATTGTTAAATAACTAACTGTAACTGTACTTTTTGTTTAACATTAACTGTTTTCCCCCTCTTTGTGTATCAGTGTGGCACACCAATGTGTTTGCCTAAATTAATTCATTAGTAAGACTAATGATGTCTACCTGACAATTAGCTTCAATGGTTTATTTTACCCATTTTACCATGTACAAACGAACAAAACCTTTTACAACATGTTCTTGCATTCATTGGTCCAAATCCTCTCTTCCTGGTGATGTCAACACTGACACCAAACCTTTTCTTTAAAAAATTATTATTAATGTCTAAATCTCGGACTAATTTGACAATAGACCATTCATTCTAACATTTTCCATAAAAAAGAATTATCATTGCAAAAAAATAGTAACATGCAATGACTCACAGGTTACATAAACTCATGTCACATTGAAATTGTCGTTGAAATGTCGTCGTTTAGCAATACGTAATCATTTTGCTTGTCCTACACATTCCTTTTAAACAGCATTGGTCTCATGTAAGTTTTAAACAACACAGCAACTGCCTGCTCCTTTAAGTGGGTGGACATCATCCCTCAGAAGAATTTAAAAGCAGCCATTAGAGGAACGCAGACATTATCATGGTCTTTGGGCTCCATAGAAAGCATTAGGGCAGAATGAACTGGCTAAATGCAGAATATAAAGGTAGATCTAGAAAAACACCCTGAGAATCACTATTTCTCTGTCTGTCTCTATTCTCTTGTCATTAGACGGATCTTTTTTTTTTCTGGCCCCCGGCAGCTAGAGAGGATGGTTGAGTTGGGAAGCAGGTTGACTGGCAACGCGCTCCTTTGGAGACATGGAGGAGACAGGTTAATGTGGATCTGGTCAAGTAGTATGTTATCGATGGAGAACATCACATGGTGCTGGTGTGTGGTAGGGAATGGCTCAGGAATAGGGTAGTGGTGGAGAGTGGTTTGGTAGGTGGGTGGGTGGGGTTATGAACGAGTCGACTCGGGTCACACGATGAAGTTCCAGCTATAACATCAGGAGATTCCATTGGTGAATGGAAGCCCTCCAGGTTTTAGCTTTGGTGGACATTGGACAGCCACCCGTCAAAGGCCCAGAGAGCAGCCTTCCCATTTACACTTTCACTCTCTCATTTTCTCTCTCACACACATACACACACACGCCTTTCATACAATATGGCCCCGCCCCAGACTGAGCACATGGTTTCAGGCACAAACTTGCAATGTGTTACTTTGATGAAACTGAGTGTGGTGGGAGGTGAAGAAAAAGACAACAGAAGACAGGTGATGCTAAAATGAACATTTATAATGACTGTTGCTGTCGGAAAATAATAATCCTTAAAAAAAGATTTAATATATATTAGCACTAGATTGCCGACTTCACTGGTAATCCACAAGTCAATAAACACAACTCACTACTTTTTTTTTTTTTTTTACAAACACAATGCTACAGTTACATTAAATATTCAATACTCTTTAAGTCAGTTAATGAATGGTGTTAAAAGCAACCACTAAAATACTAAAAACAAAACAATAATTCACCTTTCCAGTCATTCCCTTGTCTTGTTGTGTTGTCATTTATTAATATATAATAGATTGAAAATAAATAGCTCATGAAGTGTTATCAGGAAATGAGGCCGGCAGCATAAAACATTGTGAGTGGAGCACAAAGCTAAGCAATGGTATGGTCAGTCCAGTCTAGCTGTGTCAGATTAGTTCTCTCAGCCTTAGTGAGCTGTACGGGAACCTTTGTCATGTTGCCATTAACATTCACCAACGCCCACCTTAAGTATGCCAAATTTACATAATCATAGTTATAAACTAAATGTAAACCATATTCACTGTATTGCAGTAGAGAGGGTTCAACTTCCTTTGGTGGTTTGGGAGCAACACTGGTCGTCCCAAATGTGTGGCCCACAATTAGTGGAAGGTGTTGAGTCTAACAAGTTCACAACATAGTTTAGTCCTTATACACTACAAAGCGTTACAATAGCTACAACTCACGCTAAGCGAAACAAAACTACTGACGAACACAACTATGGAAGCAAATGTAAACAGTTCGATCACAAGGATGATTTTCAGATTTAGATCTTCACACTGAATTCTCTGTTGAGTCTTTTTTTTGTTGTTGCGTTCTTTAATCGGAGTGAAGCTAGGATGGCGATAAACATCAAGGAATACAGCAGATCACACCAATGTCAAGACCACAAGCTACTGGAGCAGAACAAATGAATACATGTATGGGGTGTATCTTTTCATTTCCTTCTTCCACTAAGTGGATTTTATGCTGCCGGCCCCATTCTGTTGAACACGCCTCTCTTTACAGCTCAACAAAATCTGACAGATATTTACAATGAGAGAAAAAAATGAAATTGTGGAGAAACAGTTGTTTCGTATTTTTTGTTTTGTTTTTTTGTTTGTCTGTATTTTTTGTGTGGATGATTTTTTTTATTCTTTATCTCTGAGAGTTGTCCCAATAATGAGAAACAAACAAACAAAAAATCCAATCATTTCAACTAGAATTGCACAGTCTCAAAGAGGTTTGGTGATGGAATGGAGATTTTAAGTCCAAACAGTTTGATGAACATAGAAGGGGAAGAAGGAGGTTCAATAAAGTTCATGAAGGGTGAAAAGTTCAAAGTTCAGAAGACAGAGGATGGCTGCGCAGCGGACGATTACACTCCTCACACCATTCTGAGTGTGGTTTAATGTTAAAGAAAAAAATCGTCATTAGAAATGGATTTTACATTTTTTCCCAGCGAAATCAAATGAAGAGGCCTGGGAGGGTGAGGAGAGTGACAAGTGCCCCCAACACTATGGCACACAATCAATGATGTCCTGGAGGTTGAAGAGATGATAGAGAATTAGGAAAAGCAGTTTATGAGAGGTAGCCAGCCTTTACTGGGTTAATCCAGGTCTGCTTTTAGCTCTGGGGTTTTTGATCTGTTTCTTTTGGGTAATGTTGAGGCGTCATGACTGACATCATGTTATGGAGGAACATGCTGGCTTCATGGGTGCGTCCAATGGATGTCCAACATACAAGAAAACTCAAAAAAGTTTGGAATGGTACTGTTTTTGTTTGGCACTCGGGAGAAACTCTGGGAGGAGAAGGAGGAGGGGGGCAGGGTTTGGTGGTGTGGGCAGGATCGGAGCAGAAGTGTGGGGGGAGTGGTCGGAAAAGGGGGGCAGTGAAAGTGCAAAAAGGGAGAAAAGGCGGAGTAAACAGGATACACATGAATGGCATTTTGTTATAATTGGTCTAGGTTAGAGAGCGTAGTACAAAGGAAAAACAGAAAAAAAAACCAAATAGGAACTGAACAGTGATATGACAAATGCATTCTAAAATTGCTGGTGCTTCAATGGGTACACCCCCAACGGCGTGACTCTGGTGTCCGTGAATGCCTGGCTAGGGGTGGTGAATGCGGGTGAGAGGAGGTGACGGTTGGGGCATAGTCAGGCTTTTATTTGGGGAGTCGAGTGCTAGTTGCCGCGCGCCCATTGAAAAGCAATGACGTCACCTTGGGCAGGTGAACCATAAGTTTGCATTCCTCTGTTGACCTGGCAACATGGAGATATCGCCATGGTGCTGACCTACTGCGGACACAGACAGGAAAGCGAGACAATAGCACATGCACGGCTGAACAGAAAGGCGGCTACCAGGCTAGTGCTCAACACCCCAACTCAGTGCACTCTACTGGGCTATAATGTACACCCCAGGCTGCACTGCCACTGAGGCATTGTTGGGACCAGCGATGCAAATTTGGCTGTAATTTTGACTGTGTTACGTAATGATTCTTGCTTGTCAAAAGCTCCAGGAATATACAAAAGTCCACATTTTTGTGTTCTTTTTTGTTTTGCCTTTTTGCTTGGGCTGAAACTGCTTTTGTTATTTCCATTCCCTTTTTGGACTTGCCGAGTAACACCAGTCAGTAGTCCAATAGTGAAATAATGCCTGACAGCTGGGCAATGGGCCAGTTCAAACGTAGTCAAAATTATTCTCATGTAACAAGTTCAAATTCTGTAACTATATAGTGTCAGAAACCGAATTTTGGATAGACCCAAAGGATTGAGAAATGCAAATCTGAACAGCAACAGCCCATAGCAGTCTCTAGTCAGCCTGGTGCTCATGAAAATACTTAGCCTAGCCTACGTTTCCTTTCAAAGGAGACAGGGGTTTTCCTTGAAGGTCTAAATGAGAAATATAAAGTGCATATTTACATGGAGACAAGATCATGCTTAGGGGGACCCAAAAGGGGAACATATGGTTAGAATGATACTAGGGCCTTATCTGGCCTACCTGATGTTAATTGTTCACACAAAACACATGGACACCCAAGCCCTAGATTCATGATCGAAGAGTGATATGCAAACTTATGCAGAGGTGAGTACATTCATGGACAATTTCTGTATCTATTGTAAAAAGCAGTACAACTGATGTGGAATTAAGTGATGCAGTTTTAAGTGTTTTAGTAAAGAAGCACAACCAGCAAAAAGGTATTTCTCATATTTGATCAAAAGTTTGTTCAGATCTCTCTAATACTTTAAAGCCTAGACAACATTATGACAAAATATTCATCCTGCCATATAATCTGACCTTGTTCGAACGGACCAGGTCCCTGCATGTTCTTAGTGAAAACCACTCGTTTGAAAATGCGTCAAGGAAAATTATAATGCTTTACCATTGTTGGCATGCAAAGATTTGCCTTTAAAATAAACAACACACACCGCCTATTTTTTGTTTTTGTTTCTTAAATTTTTTTTTGTCCACGCTTCACTTTTATATCATGCAATATAGACGTGCAAAAAAGATAACATCTATCTTCACAAAATACATTTTCATTACTATAAAAGGCTGTATTAAGAATGCTAACATCTGTTTTAGCATTAACCATGCTAACCTAGCTATATGTTAAGTCCGTCTTCCCCTGAGTACTGTATCATTCAAGGAAATCTGGATTATTGGCAAACACTTAGATTACAAGATGGCTCCCTTCTCTCATGTCACAAAGTAATAAAGGTGGCATAACAGTTTAACTGAACAGTGGAGTAAATAAAAATCTATTTTATTCTATTCTTTAAATGTCACCTGTACTAAATTCCTTAATATTTTAAATTATAAATATGGTTTGTTTGGCACTTTTCACATTTTTTCTTCTTATAAAAGTATGTTTCTGGTCATTTAATGTTGTTTATTATCTCACGCATTTACAGTTTCAATCTGCAAAGATCTATTTTGGCACAGGTTTATTTCGTCATATTGTTATTACAGTAATTATTATCTTATCAGCATGTATTTAATTTATTACACTTCTTGGAACTAGAACATCCTGCTAAACCACTCCTGCTAGACAAATCAGATATGTTTTAACTTTATTTTTAGTACATCACTTATTAAATAGCAGCATTTTTACAAATGAAAAACAACCTTATTTATGTAAACCTCTTCAACACCTAGATAAATCCAAAACGTTTACAACAGACAGAATCAAAAGACAGAACAGGACAACATGCTACCACTACGTCTATTGCTTCCAGTACTCATCACATTATTTTTTTTATCAAGATCCCCTAAATTACAAACCAAATAATAGTGGACGCGCTGACACCCCATCATTGCGGGGTCATTTTGTTGAATTAGAAAAAAAATTAAAGCGTCCTTTGACAAACTTTGTTGGCACCTTCACCAACTATGGGTATTAGATATTCTTCACATTGATTTGTCACAGTAGTAGTTTTGCTTATATCCAATAATCTCTGTCATTTCCTCAGGACTTCAACAAGCAGTATTTCCCTTATTCTTCTCGCAGACCTATGAACATGGGTTTAGTATGTATTTATGCATGTCTTTTAAATGTAGTATAACGTTTTCACTCCCTACCAGCAACATACAAAATAAATGATGCTTCAAGCCACTGGCCAGGAGACAGAATGAAGTCAGTTTCTCCCTCTCAGTCACCTGGTGGCGGGACATATTTCCTACTTACCTACTGATATGTTCTCACTGGCGCTGCCCAAATGCTCACTAACTACAGTCAAATGCTCAGCTCTACAATCAAGGGAGCGTTGCCCTCTCTGCCCTCAAAGCGCTAGAAGATATAGGCAGTCCTTGTTCTGGAGTAGTTGTGGTCTGGAAGAGCAAGCAGACATGCACTGTAACACCAGACGTTGTCACCCATGGAGAGATGTAAGAGGGGGGCTCTGGGTTGATGTGTCAGAATGGGGGTGCACGGAGGTACAGGGGTTGGGGGGGTGAGGAAAGTGGATGGTGTTAGATGGGAATAAAGAAGCCTCCTTACCAATCTGTCCAGTTATGCGCTCACTGTTGCTCCAATAGACATGGAGAAAAGCATTCCAATCTTGAGTAATAGTTTGAGGGCACAACATTAGATGGATCTCCTTCAGATTACTGGTCCTCACCAGAGCAAGTTAGATTGTTAAAGGTTATGCAACATGTGCCCCCCTCCTCCTTCGGCATTTTAGAAGATATAATTTAAACTGTTTTTCGAAAACAGCAAATACAAAAAGGGAAGTTGGGCAATAGGATTATCTTTGTTTTTCTTCTTGTTTTTAGGAGCAGCCCTGTCAGAATGGGGACAAAATTCTGCATACCTCCATCTACTACTGTCCTGGACTAGCTGAACATGGACACCTGCCACTCCCCATTCCCAGCCTCCACACCGCTTCTACGACTACAGTTCTCTCGTTGCCAAGGTGAGCCAGTGCACATCCATGACTACAGATGGCAGTCTTAAGAGCCGTGTTTGGAAATATGAACCCCCTTTCGGCGCGCGTCTGACGTTGTACACAAATGGAGTCGGACATAAGTGGATATGATTAGTAGCCTGAAATTTCATATGTACATTTTATCTGCCTTAATCACACACGTGCCTGTGATGGAGTTCCTGAACTACAGCGCACAAACCTGACCGCCACGGGCAGAGAGAACGATACCCACACTTCACAGTGCATTAACATGAACTTCAGTGTACTCCGATTGCAAAAAAAGAAAAAAGGATCTTTAGCAGCTTATGGCTCTGTGGTGGGCGGTATCCATTGTGTGGAACGTAGTGGGAGAACCCCTGCTGTTTGCCAAATGCAGAACCCACAACCATTAGGGTTGAAGGGCACGCCCAACAGAACGTAGCGCGTTACGTTTCCCTCGCTTGTCGTGGGTAGCACGACTCTGCTCGATAAAAGCCAAGGGTAGGGAAAACGGCTTCTAAACATGCACTGCCTTCAGTAGCTCTGCCACTAATGAGACAAGGCCAGACTGACTAGATGGACCGTAGCGAAACCCTTTCAACTGACAACTTTCCCAGCTTCAGTGTTTGTTCATTTTTCAGTAGTATGTGTGTCTCCCGGCAGGGTCACCACCCAGAGGTTCTAAGTGCTCTTGTTCCTGATATCTGGCCTGTTGATAGAGAGTCACTAGCAGAGGAGCAACGCTTGCTGAATATCTGCAAGTAGACATATAGAGCTATAGCCCTGCAGTCCCAACAACACAGGTTAAGATGGAGGGAAGAGAGTAATCTGAGCTTGGACAACACTGAAACAGCTTTGGGTAGATGTTATTAGTGCACTAAACCTCAGCCAAATTGTCCACACCGCTATTCAGCCTGTGGCGCAAGTGGCATCTTAATTTTGCAGATATGTTCTGTAATATAGAGGCTTGTCTGCTTGATTGGACCATAATCTGCCATGTACTGTAGATATGGTATAATCCCATTTGAGCACTGAAATGGCAACCAAGGGAGTTTGTGCGTGTGTGTGTGTGTGTGTGTGTGTGTGTGCGTGAATATTTACTGTCCTGTTCTTCTCTTCCTGGACACCAACCCTGACGCTAAATCATCAATGTGGTGGTGCCAACGGGGCAGTTCTGGACTTAAATAAGACATATATTACACTATGTGACATGCTATCAAATCCACTTAAATAAAAAAAAAATCAAATAAAAAATATAGTCTTTACATTCATGTCAACCTGAATTCACAGATTAGAAAAACAATGAAAATACTGAACTTTATGGGTGAAATCATATTAATAAATAATGATGATGGTATCTATAGTAACTGTAATAATAGTAATGATATCGGACTGCAAAACCCATCGAGAAAAATGCCACAGCTTCTATATCCACGCCCGTGCTACGCTCAACCTTTGACCTGATGAGGTGCACCATGCGTTTCAGCCTTCGTCCTACAGAAGAGCCGCGAGCGTCCCGTGACCAACACACAGCGTGACATTGCATGCACCTGGTTAAATCTGAACCCAAGGCGCCAGGCTATTGGAAATAGGAGGACAGGCAACGTGTGGAAGCCTCGGACAGCCACTCATCTCTCCCCTCTACTTCTTTGCCCAAACCAGAGGGGGGTGGCCGGGAGAGGGGTGAGGGATGGGGGCACGGAGAGGGGGATATCATCGACTACTGGGGTTTTCTTTAGATCTCACACCAAGCACTTGTTTGCAGTCTTATCGGACCCTTGTACGGGAGGGCGAAAAGTGGGGGGGCAGGGCTAGGGACAAATTGAAACTGAAAGCATCTTAACAAAAAAAAATTGAGCTCCATAGGAATGGGGGTGGGGGTGGGGAAGGGGCTGATTCCATGGGGGTCGACCCCCAATACCCCCACCGCCCCCCTTTTCCAAACTGTAGCCCGGCAGCGTGCCAGTTTAAAATGGCGTTCTCCACTGTCCAGAGAGCACACAAACAAACAAACAACAAAACAACACAAACGGAAACAATAAAAAAAATCCAGAAAGATCAAGACTTAAGTAATAAAAACATATTTACATTTTACACATTTTTTTCTTTGTTTTCCCAACTGACACTTTCTCTTCTCTGAGCAGATTTCTCGCTCTGCATCACTTTTAGAATACTGAAACACGAAAAAACGTGTGGACGATTCCTTCCAACATTCTTGCTCTCCTCTCCCTTTCTCTCTTTGCATTCCTCCCCCAGCCCCCACTCGTTTTCCTCCTCTTTCGTTCCCTTTGTTTAGCCCACCTTCTGTGGGTTGGTGGCGCGCACACCCTGCTCATACGTGATTCGCTGGCTGATCAGATACTGGGCTGCCTGTGTAGCTGCCGGCGACCCGGTTATGGTAACTTTACGGTTCCGGGTGCCGGGGATGAATTCTCCCTTTTTGGAGATCTGGATCCGGGCTCCGGTCAGTTCCTGATACTCCACTAGTGTCTTCCCTCCTTTCCCCAGGATGGCTCCCACCAGGTTTTCGGGCACGGCGATCTCCACCACGTCCTTCGCCCCGTCCTGCATCTGCTTTTCGGTGGCCATCAGCGAAGATGCCATCAGCGGGGACGAGGCGCTCAGGTAGCCGTTGGTGGCCCCCGTGGCCGCGGCCAGCGAACCCAGGGTAAAGCCTCCCAGAGAGGCGGCCTGGTGGCTTGCACTGGTGGATGCGTCGCTGGCATAGGACGCCAGTAGGTTAGCCGCAGCGGCAGCGGCAGGATTAGCGCTGGCGGCTACGGCGGCCAGGACCCCCGAAGCGGCGGCGGGGTTGAGCCCCAGGCCCAGGGAGTTGGTGTTGTAGCCATAGCTGGCTAACGTGTTGAGGGCCGAGGTGATGGTCAGAAGGTCGTTGCCTGAGAAGCTAGCGCCCATGGTGGTGGGGAAACCGCCCATACTCTGCATGGTGGCCTGACCCAGGAGGCTGGAGGCGGTTGCCGCGGCGGCGGCGGCGGCTGCGGGGTTCACCTCAGCTGAGTTGGCGTAGGGCGAGCCGGTGGGGTTGGAGTTGGCCACCGGGCCGGAGATGTTGGAGTAGCTGATGTTGAGGCAGCTGCTGCTCTGCGGGTCCTCCTGGATCTTCTGGACGATGATCTCCACGGCTTTCCGGTTCTGCTCGGGCTCCCCGCTGATGGTGACCACCCGTTCCTGCAGGTTGATGCCCTCAGGTTTCTGGGAGAGCTGCACCCAGGCTCCCGACTGCTCCATGACGGCCTTGACCGTAGCTCCGCCTTTCCCAATGATCAGGCCCGCCGTGCTGTTGGGGACAATCAGCTTAGCCTGGGGGAGGGGCAGAGAGAGAGGGGAGGGTTACTGCCCTGACCTCACACCACTTTAGTATGGGACCTTTAGTATGGGACCTCTCCATAACAAAAGGCCCATGTCACACTGAATAAAGGCAGAAGACGACATTAAGGAAAACTGATGCTCTTAAATGAACCCCCAAGCACTGGAGAAGTGAGCAGAGGCAATATGATGGAAATACCTGACAGACAGATAAAAAGACAGCGAATCAAGCTTATAACAGAGGGGATGAGCAAGAGAGAAGAAGCATAGAAAGGGAGATGTGTTTGAGAGAAACGGTAGGTTGCTGTAGCATCGCTGATCAATAAGAAAATGTTGTTTTCATTTCCTGATACCTAACAGCAAAACCCTGACAGAGTTTCTGGAGAACAGGGAGACTGTGGAGCTGTGAATCACTGGTTAGAAAGCGGATCCTGCTGAAAAGCATTGAGTCCCAGGGGTCAGTGTTGCCATGGAAACCCAGCTCCAGCATTCAAGGGGCACAGAAAGGGAGTCAAAGCAACGCGTTGCAAACAGCCCCCCCAACACACATACACACACAAATTCACACAAGCATGTGTGGGGGCACACACATCCGCCACACAATATACAATCTCCATGCAACCATGTGTGTATACTGTACACAATAAACCCAATGTACACAAACAGCCCAATAACTGACAAGAATGTCTTTAATAACCGCAGTCATACAAACACCCCGATAACTGACCAGGATGTCGATAATAAACCGAGTCAATCAAAGACCCCAACAACTGACCAGAATATCTTTAAAAAGCATCAGTCATACAGACACTTCGATAACTGACCACACCCCCTTCATGTTGACCATACCACCAGTCCGACACCGCCAGGCGTGAGGAAGTATAACTATGTGATGCGTTCAGGGCATTGACCACGTATGAGGCATTAAACTGGCACTGCGGCAGTGTTTAAAAAAATAAAACTGTTCACCAAAGCCAGTTGGAGTTTGTCCCAATGTAAGGAATAATCATCTAAGTGAAGGCAATACATGACATGAGGCAACGGCCTGTTACGTACAACATGACGATAGAGTCCTGAATGTACTAATTGTACAAGTTTACAAAGTGGAAACGGTTCTAAAACTCCTCTTTGAATATGTGCCGGCTGTCACGATGACAAAGAGCTAGCAGAACATCCACCCAAAATGGTAAAAGAAGAAAACCTACTGAGTGTGAAGCCAGGGGGGGGTGAGGAGATGGGGGAGGAGAGCGGGGATAAGGAGAGGTAGGGAGAGGATTGGAGGACAAAGAGAGAGAGAGACTATGTGTGTGTGTTTGTGTCTGTGTGTGTGGGGGAGGCTGGTAATTGGCATAGCCTCCATGTTCTCCTATTGCGCGACTGGGTTTGATCTTTACTCTTTCTCTCTCAATGTTTGCCGCAGTTCTCCTGAAGCCATCAACACTTCTTAACAGAGGCTCGGCTGTAACCTTGATTCTGTAGCATGGCTGGCTGTGGTGCACTGCAGGAAATTTACATAGAAATGGGAATGAAAGCAGGGACCTTGACTTCAATTCAATACATTTTTATGTAAGTGCTTGTAGTCGTTTTTTATATTTAGTAATTGCAGTAATGAAGAACGCTATCACTGGTATTCAATATTTGTTTGCTTAGGGAATATGTGAGGGACTTGTATTAGTCCCTATATGGATGCAGGCATGGAAGTGTCATCTAAATTGGTCTTGGATCAGTGGAATTCCTCATCCATTTTCTCATAACCAATTATTCCCACCACACAGCCTAAGTCTCTGTAAGAAACATATCTGCCTCCTTTTCATTCAAGCACAAATTTAGAGATGGTTTAATGGAGGAAAGTAAATGAGTGGGGGAGTGAAAGAGGATGAAAATATCTTTTGCATTGTACACACAAACACACACACAGACCTTGCATGTTGTTGGATTCAATATACAGTATAATAATTCCCGTTTGACTCCTCTGACTTGTCTTTTATGAAGGATAAGAAGTGTAATAAATAATTATGAATACGTTTATAATATAATACAGTGAAACCCAGGACTTCTGAAGACCAGGAAGACCCATTCACTTAATCTACTATATTTACCAGACTGTTCAACATTGCAACTCCCCTCTCAGCTTTTCCGTCATGGTACCCTCTCTTTGTCATGGGCGGCCATTTTAATCTGAAGCAATTGTCCTAATATACAACTGTTGTAGCTGTCATATAACAAAAATACGTACATAAATGTAAGTCTATACTGTTATCTGATGTCATACCGGTGGCATGAGTCCTCATATACCATGGCTTTCAGCCAATCAGCATTCAGAATTCACCCGTTATATTACGGTATATATAAGGATGAACATTTGGTTGGTGCGTCAGAGCATGCTGCTGAATAAAATGTAGGGTTAAGAATAGAGCACAGATAATTCTAATAATTCTGCTGAATGTGTCAAATGTTTGGGCAATGGCTGAGAGAATGAAGCCTCCTTCCTTCAAAGAGACACAGATAGAAGAACAGATAGGAGGGGACAGGAGTCTGCTGCTGTTTCATCAACTTGGCCAGTCATTCATTGTGCGAGAAGGGGGGCTTAGTGAAGGGGGATGGATTGGGGACAGGATGGTGTTCTGGTGAGGGGGGTGGAATGGGGGGCCAGGACGGTGTTTGGTTGAGAGGGTGGACTGGTGGACAAGGATGGTGTTTTGTGAGGTGGGGTGGATGGGGACAGGATGGTGTTTGGTTTGGTGGTGGATTGGGGAACAGGATGGTATCTGGTGTGTGGAGTGGATTGGAGACAGGATGGTGTTTGGTGGGGGGTGGATTGTAGACATGATGGTATTTGGTAAGGGGGGGGGTGGATTGTGGATCAGGATGGTGTTGGATGGGGGGGGTGGACGGGGGACATGATTGTGTTTTGTGGGGGGGTGGATGGGGGACAGGATTGTGTTTGGTGGGGGGGTGGATGGGGGACAGGATTGTGTTTGGTGGGGGGGTGGATGGGGGACAGGATTGTGTTTGGTGGGGGGGTGGATGGGGGACAGGATTGTGTTTGGTGGGGGGGTGGATGGGGGACAGGA